>KK351033.1:1238633-1250812 GCA_000671755.1 Glossina brevipalpis
CCGAAGCATGTTAAATAAAGTCCTGAAGTTCATATAAAAATAATGGATTTCTTTTTCCCCAAACTAATATTTATACTGATAGTTGTACGTTGAGACAAATGGTTTAAATAATTGTAAAAACTATTGAGAGTAAAATCTACGCTTTTCGCGATCTAACGATGCGGACTTTGTCTAAACGAGAAATACAAAAAGGCTATTTTATAACAATATCAATAAGATTTTCGAGCTAAATAAGAGTTCTTCGTCTTGAGTATTTTTCAATGGGAATAGCATACCTATCAACAACTATATAAAATATTTCGACTTACATGGAAAGATCGTGTAAAAGCTAAACTCCAAGAACTTGACTTGAAAGCCCGAAGATTCTATTAGTTAATTCATCCAAAATCTCAATTTAATTTGAAGAGCGAATGCATTTTCCACTAGAGTATCCTCAATTCTATTTGGACCTGTGGCATACAGTTCTAAGGAACTTTCTCTAACAGAGAAACACTTCAAAAATATCAATCTAAGATTCTTCGTCGTATCGTTAACACCTCATGGTTTGTTAGCTACAAAGCTCTTCATAATAACCTGGATTTTCCATTTCTTAAAAATCGAATTCAGCGTTTTTTTTTTTTTTTTTGAAAATATCTTGACAGACTGAACAAACACATAAATTCGTTCACAATATCTCTTCTAGATGAATTCAACGAGATAAGAAGATTGAAAAGGCATCATATACTGAATCTTCCACTAGAAATTAATTTATTTTTATTTCTTAAATTCTTTTAATGAATTTTCGAAGTGTATGTTTGTGTTTTTAAATGGTCTCCATATCGTGGAACAATAACCTCTGGTATTTTCCTCACCTTGTCCTAACATTTCGAGTTTGAAATATATATTTGAACACATTTTCATTGATGCAGAGTTTTTAAAGTTTGTTGCTATGTTTACATCCAAAACGTATATATTTTTAAAAAGAAACAAATTGAATAAATTAAAAATATTATTTCTGAATTAAACATAGCATAGATGGACTTTAAATTTTTTATAAAATTAAATTTTTTAATAAATTTAAAAAAAAATTAGCACGAATGACGGCAATAGTAATGGATAGAGAAACTTTTTGGATAAAGTTGTGGACTGTAAAATAGCCTAGTAGATAAGAGGCGTGAACCTTAATTCGACACAGGCAAATTGAATTTACAGCGCGCTAGCCCATACTCTAATTGCGACTGGCTTGTGGACGCAGTTTTACTATACATTCGATCGGCAAAAGCATTACACTTATTTCTTAGGTTGCGGCCTCAACCCATTCCTCTTTCCTCACTTGTTATACCCTGATCATCATCTCGTTTACACAGGTATGTAACTGCTAATAAGAAAACAATTGTGCTTCCTAACACACACACACATATATGCTTACAAATAATTTTAAATATTTCGAAACGAATTATTAAACATTTTTTCTTCGATTTATAGCGGATTTTAAAAAACTACCGTTAAAATCGAACTAATTTCATAGCTAAACTCAACATATAATAATGAATGAGGCTGTTATGCATAGTCTTGATGCATAATATATACACAAATAAAAAAAAAACAAATGTTTTCTTATGATTTGGATTCACAAAACTGATTTCAAAAAAATTGAACAACTGATTAAGCGTCTACAGTCTTTGCCTTCTGTTCAAATTTTAGTACCTTGCAAACTTCAAAAGTACACGATAAGCAAACTAACGAACTGACAGGTGGGTGGTTGAATAAATCCACGGATAAGTGAACTGACCGACTGATAATCTGACGGATAGACGGAGTTTAGCAGAACAGAACTGAAGAATTGACGGACGATACAGCTAAACTGACGAATGATTACTATGACATATAGATGGATTGGATATATAAGATATCTGATGTATGAATGAATTATCAGATAATTCACACATGTGAAGATTTACAGTCGAACGGAATAATAAATTTGTAGATTGATGGATGAATAGAGACGAATATGGGCGAACTAACACAACATTTTTAATTATCTTATGAGATTTTGGGGGTATATTTATATTTGAACCAAAGAAATGAAAAATCTGATGTAAACTCATCTTCCAATATCGTCGTTATTAGATTTATAGATATTAGAACTCAAGAGGCCATGAGAGCTTCTATGCAAGATTGACCTTTATAACACAAACAAATATCTAATTAATGTCGTAAGTCCAGCTGTTCGAAAGTGCTGTAATAGCAAAAAATATCTAACAAACGACAAATACGCGTGCAAATGGACAAATGGATACAATCACAAATAAATTCAGAATGTCATGCTCAGTGTGGAATAAAAATGCGGTGACAATTAAGTCGATTCTTAATGATTTTAATAAATGAAAAGAAACATTTTTCAAATTCATATTTGTAGAGAAAGTGTGGCAGAAAGAGATTGAAAAATCGAAACCAAACAAATACCATCGAGGTAGATAATGCAAAACGTATGATATAAATAATTCTGCGCATATATAGCTTTATCTCGATATTATGACAGAAGCATAAAGTACATTTTATAATACCTAGGATTAGTAAAAGAGTTAGTATATGTTGTATGAGGGTTTTAACTAGATATGCATTCATGTGCTTTTTTTACAATTCCATGCTTATATGACATTCTATAGTTGCTATGTTACATGAGAAGTTTTCACTGTTCTGCTGAGGCCGCAGATTACTAAATACACTACATATATATAAATATTTACACAAAAACATAGATATATATAAATATTCTAAAGATTCTTCTTAGTTTATTTTATTTTTATTTTTTGTTCTTATAATTTTTAGTCGACAAACCAAACTTACATTCTCTATTGAAATATATACAAGTATGAATGTGTATATCTACGTAAATGCAACATAAAAATAAATGTTACAATAGTAGCGAAAATGAAAAAAAAATCATCACACATCCAACGTCATATTGTACAAGATTATTATGTTTACCATCAAAATGCAAAAGTTTTAAATGCGAAATTATTTACTGCATTCTACCATTGTGCCATATATTAATGAGAAATTTTAATGATATTATAGTAGATTTTTAAAATTAAATGGATGGGTGTGTGTGTGTGTGTGAATAAAGACTTTCTAACGGTTTGGTAATATAAATCTAAAAAATCCATAATATACTATAAAACAATTCTACGTTTAATTTCATTCATATAATTAACTGAACGCTTTTACTCGCACATACACATAGGTAAACGTGCATACTCGCAAGCACGCAGCAAAATGGCATACTTATGCAGGCATATGTAAATATCGAAATAATCTAATAAGCCATAATTTTATAGTGTATATGTGATCCGGCTGGCAGTGTATGAAAAATTACTATACCTTCACCCCGCCACATCTATTATTTAACGAAATGAAAAATGCAAATAGTAAAACGTCAAAAACATCATAAAAAAAGAATCGGAAAACACCATATTAAAGACCACGGAATAGTACCGTAAAATAATGCATACTTTCATGCTAAATTACACAGGCCACCAAAGTTTACAAAATCATCTACATGTATACAGTCAGTTGTAAGCACACACGCAAATGCACACGTACTTACATTCGTTTACTTACGCTTAGGCCATGCAAATGGGCGCACATATACGTACTTAGAGCGTTAAAAAGAGAGAAAGTGAGAAAGAGAGAAAGAGAGAGAGGTAGCCTACGAGAAATCAAAATCTTGAATGAAAAGCTTCTTTATGCCGAAAAACAAAACATTAGGTCGACTATGCGTACACACACACACACACACCCCCACCCTCATGCACACACACACATACGCATACACACATCTATACGTATATATATCGAATGAAAGAGAGCACCTAAGCAAGGTTACAAAGTTTCTGATGAAAGAGAACCTTATCAAATAGCATAAGAGATGTATGCCTAGCAAAAAACACAAATATACAAATACACACATAACTATGCATGAATATGCGCGTATATGCATAAAACATTTTATAGGGTTGTTTTGTTGGTAGGTTTTTCACTATTATTAACAGTTGCTGTAGGAAAGTTTAGATTTAAGAATACTTTCAAATAAACTCAAATAAATTAATTAATGATTGTTGCCTAGCTTTAAATTTAAGCGTAACTTACCTTAATTTTCTATTTCGTGTTAATTTCTTTTAAACAAATATTGTTTGAAAATAAATTAACGCCAATTGTTTAAAAATACGCCTGCGCTTTTTGAAAATTTTTTCTTTATTTTTCTTTTCTTTTTTTTTGTTTTTTATATCAATTTACACACCAACACTTACGCAAATAGACGCACATAAGTGTGAGTATTGCTTTGTACGGTTCAGAGGAAAAAAGGAAATCACTTCATCAGCCAGACGAAAAGAATCTTTGAAATTTTTTTAATATATTTCCAAATTAAAATTATTTTCCAATTAGTTTTATTGATTTTTGAGATCGCGATTTTCTTTAGGGACTCCTTACACTCTGCCTTGCAAATCCTAAAAAGCACTTGATAACAGAGAATACACTCTCATACGCACACACACGGTAGACAGCCGTGTATATGTTTTAATTGAATTTCAATGTAGACGTCATTGTAGTAACATTACTGTTAACCTCCATAAATTGTTCGACTACCGTTCGCCGCGGAAAACAACTCGCAACTGAAGAGTTTCATTACAATACTTTAAGTAAGAAGTCCTTTAATAGCTCGTCCTTCATCCATTATCGAAAAATATGCTCTTTATTTTCATTATCTAAGAATGCTCTTAAATGTATATATAGTCAGAGTTGTATTTTCTTCACCGTAAGAAGAATATGCGATACAAACGTCAAATAACTGTTCAAGTTATTTAGCTTTTCTTGGCAAATTAAACCGTTATTTAAATAAAAGTTTTCATTCAAATGAATTCATAACAATAAAATATTTCAGTTTCCGTCATCAAATTGAAACTTGTTTGTTTATTTCAGGCCTAATCGGACTTGATCTTCATATATTTAAGATAAGGATTTTAATTTTAAAAAAAAAGACAAATTTTACACCCGCCGCCTTCTGTGTTAAAGGAAAACGTGGCAGTTTTTTTTGCATTTTTATGGAAAACAATGGAATTTTTTTGTGCACTTTTTTAGTAGAGAGCAAAATACCCAAAAAGGAGAGGCGTTTTGAGTTTACATTATACTGTAGGCGGGTCCTTTGGCCCATTTGGTCCATCCTCAACACCAGCATACTTACTTTCAATGTTTTTGACAAATTTTGTCCAGATATCTTAATTTTTGCGAAAATGGTTAGGCATTACATGGCAGGCATTACATAGGCATATAGACAGACAGATGGATAGGCGGAGAGACGGATATATCTATTTGGATTCCGAATTTGATACTGATCAAAAATATATACACTTTATGCGGTTTATAAAGCTTCTATTTTAATGTTATAAACGTTTTCACAAGCAAATTAAAACCTAATACTCCATTATAAGGAGTGCACGTGTTAAATCTTTTTCATTTTTGCACGGATACTAGAAGATAGCTAACTCAATAAATGTGAATATTTTTATAGATCTGTCTGCTATGGTTTATAAGTAAGAAGCGAAAAACCTACCTTTTTATACCCATCAGCAAAGATGAGGTGTATATTCACGATTAGCATCAAATTTCGAATCGGTTTAAGCATTTCCACCTGTGCGTCCATCCATCTGTCCATCGATGTAAACATTCTCCTGGCGGTACAAATCAAGAAATCAGCTTCGGATTTGGCAGAAAAGTTGAATATTCTTGCATGCAGGTTGTTATTAAAAACGGACGAAATCGATCGCAGGCCACGCCTATAGTATAAAATATGCTGAAAACACGTCTATTTTCTAACTGTTTTGCTCAGTGCTCATAGATTACAAAACAAAGATTCCCACGTTATTCCACAAAAGTTTTAAAAATCTGCTACGCCCACCTATGAAAACTTAACTTGTTTTCCCCTCTTTTTAAGATAAAAGTGGAAGGTATAAAACATTCGGTACAGCCGAATATAATTTTCCCAGTTGTTCGAAAATCTGTTTGAGTTTTCCTTCTTTTTATAAAAATGATTTTCATTGATCCAACACCTCTTCTCAAGATCTCCTGATTTACTCTGTGGAGTTTTAAACAATTACAAATAATTGGGCTTATTTGTTTACTTAAATTACAGTTTTAAAAGACTTCCCACAACGGTAAGCTAAAAATTTCTCATTAGCACAATGGTTGAGAATCCCCAGTGTACATGAAGTTCTTATCTCGTTTTAAACTTTTAGGAATAATTTATAAATATGTACAGAAGTAATTTTATTAAAATTTGATAAACACTTGACTCATTTTAGTTTGTAAGAAACTTAAGAACACAGCATTCTTTTATTCATTAAAAACTCATGCGATAACCTCATAAGGGCCGCTTCAATGACGAATAAAGGCTTGAAGTTCCGATTAAATTGAATAAAAAAAGAAATAAAAAAATAAACTACGAGTTGCAGATTAGCTGGACGTACTCATAACATTATCAAAAACAGTTTGATTTATTCAGGGCTGACGGCAACATGTTATTCGAGCAAAGAAATCCGTATTTCTTTGAATTTTACATATTGTTGCTGATTTTATTACCAGGATTTGCTGTAGGGTATAATTTGTATGGTGATGACGAATACGATGATTACTCGAACGGAAATGTAAATGTTGTGAATAATGTTGAATATGAAAATTTAGAACAATATAATACAGAAATAAGTTATGAACCGGAGCCAGATTTTGAACCCCAATCAGAACCAGAAGAAAACTACAATCGGCGAGAGGATGAAGGTGAAAACCATGAAGACGTTGAGCCACCCCAGGATAATTATAATGAGCCCATAGAAAATAATTATGAACCAGAAGAAGAGCATCAATATGAAACTCAGAACGAAATTAATAGCCCTGATGATGATCATGAACCGAGAAATAATTTGCATACAAATGAAGAAAATCACTACAACTACGCTGACAATCATTCCGATTTACCGGAGAGAAACTATGAACGCGCCGAACAAAATAATTCTCAACAAGATTATTTTTATACGCCCGAGGAAACCTATTTCCCACCAGAAAATATACCACCTCTATACCAACCGTTGCAACCACGATCTCAACCACAATCTCAAAATCCACCTATCATAACAGTGCCACGTTTAGGTGAAGTTCGCGGTCTTTACGCCTATAAAACAATTAAAGGCCGCCATATTAATGCATATTTTGGTTTGAAATATGGTTCAGTCAAATCAGGATTAGGAAGATTCCAGGTAAGTTGTTTGCAAATAATTTCCAATCCCTTTCGCTTTAGGAACGAATATCATCATAGAAAGCTTCGCCCCCAGAGAATCTGCTCGCTATAATTGACGCCACAGAAGAACCTCCTGCTTGTCCACAATTTCCTGAAATTTTAATGATTAATGATCGAGAAAAACGCGGTGAAAAAATCGATGATTGTCTAACACTGAATATATATTCACCTTCGGTAGGTACCCATGAATTAAAAAATAAGAAACCTCTGAGTGATCTCTACGTTATTTAGAGAAGAGATTCATATCCAGTATTAGTATTCGTGCATGGAGAAATGTTATTTGATGGCAGCGCGGACGAAGGACAACCCGATTATTTTTTGGAACACGATATCGTATTAGTTACGATTAATTATCGTTTAGCACCATTCGGTTATTTAACCACACTTACGGAAGCCATGCCGGGCAATGTTGCTTTGGCCGATATACATATGGCTTTAGAGTGGATACAACAACATATTAGATTTTTCAACGGTAATCCCGATTCAGTGACCCTTATGGGTCAAGCTGGTGGTGCTACTTTAATACATGCTCTAAGTATTAGCGGCAAGGTGATAGCTATACTTGTTACCAGAAAATTTTAATTGTGGACTTTATATCTCCTCAGGCTCAAGGCTTATTCCATAAACTGATATTGCAATCTGGCACAGCTTTGAATCCTTATTTCTTGGACGAACAGCCGTTAAACACTTTACGAAGTTTTGCTCATTACGCGCGCTGCTCATCTCTGCATACTATAGAAAGTTTTGTCAGTTGTTTCGAACATATGAGCACTACCGATCTGCTCAAAGTATTTAAAACATTCTTTGTAAGTTTCTTTAAAGCAGAATAAAAGTTTTCAAAAAAAGTTTATTATATTACGATAACCTTATCTATATTTTTAGGAGATCAACGAACCTCGAGGTTTAGTTTTCAATAGTGCTTTCAAGCTAGTAATCGGGGACCACATGGGCTATTTAGCCCAACATCCTGCCGCATTGGTAAGCAATAATATATATCCTACACTAATTGGTGTTACTAAAGATGCAGGTGCCTTCATAATGTCTCGTAAGTATTAAAATGATTGCAAATTAATGAAACAACATTTATTAAAATGATTCATTTAGGATTTTACAACCAATTATCCGTTGTACGCTCACCGAACATTTCGGATTACACTACTGCAGTCTTAAAACATATTACACAAACTCGTCATTATCGAATTTGGAAGTATTGGGCTTTAGAGCACATTTTTACTCCAGAAGATATGCGCAATCCTACCTTGGGTAGTGTAGCCCATAAATTGTTAGAGGTAAGCTGGAAACAGTTTCCGAAGAGATATAATTTTTAACATATATACGTCTCACTTTATCAGTTGGTAAACTTGGTTTTGTATCGTGGTCCTATTCTTGATAGTATACGTTATACTATCAAGAAATATCCAACATATATGTATTGTTTCGACTATCGCGGTGAATATCATCGTTTTGGTCATCTACGAAATCCTTTGCCTTTCGAAGTGGATGCCACTCTTAGCGATGATAACATTTTCCTATTTCCTTATCCTATTGAGGTCAGTCAACTTAATCCGAAAGATAAAAGTGTAGCCCGCACCATGGTTACTATGTGGGTTAATTTTGTCTATCAGAGTATACCCAATTTTAATGAGGGAGTATGGCCTAATGTATCTACAGAATATGGACCGTTTTTGCGATTCGTCAGCACTAACGAAAACGGCCTTGAACTCGATTATTATTTCGCAGAAGGTGTACCGATACCAAATTTATATCCAGAATATTTCACTACTACAACAACAACTACAACCGCAAGCACCATCACAACTACTAAAAATCTCAGCTACCATAATTATTCACAATATCCCAATTATCCCTTATATCCGAATTATGTCTATAACCATCACCCACAATCTCAATCAAACCATTACAACAAAGCACATGAACACATCTTGCAAAATCAAAATTACAAAACTAATGTAAAAGATAACATGAAGACGAATGATTACTCTTCAACGTCTACGTATGTGCAAAGTCGTCTGAGATCCAATTTCAATAATCATTATGCTAATCATTTAACGCATCATTAATAATCTTCTGAGCTCATCAATTAAAATTAGATGCAAACCCCGACAGAACATTTTTCCATTTGTCTATTTACAGTGTAATAAAATTTGCTATAACAATTATCTTAATGCGTGCATTTAAAAAAGCAATAAGTGTATTTTTATAAAATAAATAAAGAGAGAGAGCTTATCGACCCTTTTACCTACTTTTTTTTTGATAAGTTTAATATATTCAAACGATTTTTCCTACTCGGATTGTTAAGTGTTTTCAAAAAAAAAAAAAAAAATAAAAAAAAAAAACGCGTTGTCTTAAATCAAGTCTTAGTATAGTGGACTTTCAAATTTATATATATACATCATCGAAAGCAAAGTTTTCGAATTTGATTAAAGCATATGCGTAGCTTTCTTGGAATATCCGCAATTGTATTAAGTATAATATCTATAATAATAAATCTATAATAAATAGAGCAACTTACCAACACATCAATGCCGGTATGCTCTAGTAAACACAGACATAAAGCAAAAATTGAGATCACTCTTTTTCAATTTTTGTAATTCAGTGATCACGACGATACAAACTTCACGGATACGTAAGAAGACAAAATGCAAAACAAACTTTTATTGCACTTAATATGGGGATTAATTTAGCAACAGCTACAAGAATTGTTTAAAACGTGCCTTAATTTCCACAGAAAACTTATCTTACAAAAATATTTGAAAAATTATCAACAATTTTTCACAACAATAACCTCGAAATAAATCATCATCATAAGCCAAATTGGAGACATGTTAATTTACCGTTTAATCGCATCAATTGGAACTACATTTACACAGAACTTTTAAAAAATAAAAGCATTTTACCGGAGTTAAAAATATGAAATATGACAAATATATGGTTTTGTTACTTTGTGGCTTTCAACATTTCTTAAACTTTTTCTTAAGCTTTTTTAAGCTTTACGCAACAGTAAAAAGAGCATAAGTTCTTTAATTTCTTTTTGAATGGAGTCGAGTTACTTTTCCTAATTAATTTGAGAGATAGTGCTGTTAAATCGTAAAAGGTATTAAGCAATAATAATCAATGTACCGTCTGGAGGTACTATTCACATCGACATTGGAATCGAATATTCATAGTCCGTTTGCCTACCCCCTTAAGTGTAGCCAGCTGGGTTTAGAGTTTATTGAAAATTGCTCAAATCAAATAAAATCATCACTGGTAGATGCAATTAATGCAGTTGATCTCAAAAACTAAAAACCGATAGCAATATTTCGAAGGTGATAATTTCATGATTTCTAAACTTGATGACGTTCGTTTCCACATAGCAAAACTAGCTCAAGTAAAAGTTAACAGCAGTGAACTTGAATTTGCTGACATCTCCGCTGTATTGATCATATATTGCCCCTTCCGATAATCATTGATTTCAATCCGTGACTTATTCTCTGTTCGACATAATGACTCATATTATTGCTCGCGTTACTCGTTAAATAATCGATCACGTTCAGCGTTTTTCGTTGTTTGTAGTTTTTGGTCCAGATTTGCAGCTTTCGTTAATGGTGGCCTTTTTTTATTGCATGAAATTTTCCATTTAATTCGTTAGAGACTATAATGTTTCTAATTTTTTCTTATAGTAGTTTTAAAATGATTGCAAATTCTATTTCCACACAAGTTAGGGTTTCTATGTGGAACTTTTTCTCATATGCTACCGTTTCTTGTTTTCTAGAATTTTTTTATTTTATTTGTCGACCTATATATATATAAACTATATGAGAAGCCACTTTGAACAATTATAGATTATATTAAATTCTTGTATCTGTCGCTTTAGTTTCTGAAATTGAAATTCTTGAAGGTTCAGTTCAAATTGTTTCAATTAGAGGTTAAAAAAAATAATGAAATAAAAAATAAAATAATGAAATAATGAAAATAACTATAAATCGCATAATTCTAGACACTTTAAAATATGTTTGTCTTCCTGATCGAAATACAATCAATTATAAATCCGTCTCTGTAAGTGAAATAGAAAGCGCAAGCTTGGCCAGGGACATAGATATTTAAAGTACATTTATTCCAAAAAAAAAAAATTGACCTTTATGTTTAATTCAAACGGTTGTATACAGCTAGCCATACGTTTTCACTTTTCTTCGACATAGTATGAATTCAATATCGAAAATAGAACTGGTCTTTCAAGACCGTCTAAAGCTGACGGCTGATCATATTTATGAAAGACTAATCAACAACTGTTTCTCTAATTAACATTTCATACGCGTACACACCGGATACCACTAATGTGTCTCAATTCTCGATTAAGTTCAGATTGAATATTTCTAGTGATGATTATTAAGTTTCTTACGAAATTCAAAAATATCTCAACAAAATTACGCTTCGGCTAAATAAATGGAATATATCATATTACGTTCACACTAACTGGTTATAACAGCCTTGCCCCATATAAATATATATTTAGTTGAACGACAAACCCATGAGCTATTTAGGATGGAATTGCCATAACTTTGAAATTAATACCGGAGAGTAATTATGTAAGGAAAATAAAATCTCTAGAATGAAATGTGTTGAAAGTCTTCAATCAAATCGAATTATGAAAGCAAATTTAGTGGTAATAATCTCCAAATATATTCAAATCCGCACTTCAAATCTTTAGATAGTAAAATTGCTATTTGCACAACAATATTACAATTCTTTGCTAGTCATTGGGTTTTGCAAAAAATTTCAATTTAGTAAAGTAACGAACCCAGGAATTTTCAATGGTTGTGATGGTCTTGCCATAAATATATATTTA
>KK351033.1:1251932-1305371 GCA_000671755.1 Glossina brevipalpis
ATGTAAGGAAAAATTAAAAATCTCTAGAATGAAAGATGGTGAAAGTCTTCGATCAAATCGAATAATAAAAGCAAATTTAGTGGTAATAATCTCCAAATATGTTCAAAACCGCACACCAAATCTGTAGATAGTAAAATTGCTATTTGCGCAACAATATTACAAATCTTAGCTAGTCAATGGATTTTGCAAAAAATTTCAATTTAGTAAAGTAACGAACCCAAGAACTTTCAATGGTTGTGATTGTCTTGAACTAAATATTTATTTAGTTCAACGACAGAACCATGAGCTACTAAGGATGGAATTGCCATAGATTTTAAATTAATATTGGAGGTAATTATGTAAGGAAAATAAAATGTCTAGAATGAAATATGGTGAAAGTCTTCGATCAAATCGAATTTGAAAGCAAATTTAGTGGTAATAATCTCCAAACATGTTCAAATCCGCACGTCAAATCTGCAGATAGCAAAATTGCTATTTCCACAGTGTTGCTATCTACATATTTGACGGACAGATTTGAGTGTAGTTGGAGATTATTAGTATTAGTTTGGGGAAAAAGAAATCCATCCAATCTTATATGAACTTCAGGACTTTATTTAACATTTCGAATCGGAAAATAATGGATTTCTTTTTCCCCAAACTAATATTAAATTTACTTAGATAATTAGATTTAATCGAAGACTCTCATTATCTCCCATTCTGTAAATTGCCTTTTGCTAACATAATTACTCTCTTGTTACTCTCCTGGTTTGTGACAAAGAACGACTGTAAAAAGAGCACAATTTTCATTGTTTAGAGAGTTTAATTAAGATATTACTTATTAAGAATGTCAAATTCTTATCAGACAATATGTTAGCTGAAGTCAGGAAAAACAAATGCCAAAAAGGAAAAAAATTAATATAAAAAATTCATTGTGTATTAATATATTTATATATTTATTATTGTGACTTTATTTGTTTACTTGATTTAATATTATATTTAACGCAATTTTTAATATATACTGTATAGAGTTATGTATTAAATCTAGCTGAATATTTTGAATATTGTGTACGTTAAGTATTTTGAATGGGGTTAGAAAATGGTATGTGAATGTTACATTAACAGAGGCTTTTTATTGTTGTTATTGCTCTAATTTGAATTTAGTATTAATTTTAACATTAAATTATTTCTAATATAAAATTAATATATAGTAATAACAACTATTAATGGCATGTAGGGCTGAACCATTTTCTAGGAAGCGGTCTTTTAAAATAAATGTTAACGCGCCTGTCACAATGCCCCAGATATGGTGAAGACAATTGCAAATAAAAATAAATATATGTGTATATATATGAAATATTGCTTTCTTTTTTTAAAGATATAATAGGAGAAAAGTAAACAAATTGTGCATATTACACTGAAAATTACATTTAATCATCAAGTAAGCAAAATAAATTGGAGTAAAGTAAGTTTTCTAACATCTTCGAAGTAAATCGAAATATAAATAATTTTGTTTATTTTCTGACGTCACAAATACAAAATCTGTTACTCATGCTCACATATGATGTCTTAAGTACGCACAAGCGCACATAAGTATTTCGCCAATAGCACTGATACACCCGTACGTACTTCTATATTAAATATATTCTGTCATCGCACACATACGTACGTTGTGCGGTACTCTTTTCTGCTTTTTTTTATAGACTTTTATTCAACTTGCTTTCCTGTCAGCATTGCAGCACTTTCTTTTAAATTGAAATTTCGGACACTTCCGAATACCACTGATCGAATATATTTGTGCAGGTCAGTTTGAATCAGTTTGCTTCTCAATTCTGGCATGTCGTCATGTAACTTAAGTCACTTTGAAAAATTGATACTAACCTTTTGAAAGCTTATTCGTGATAGTCAGTTTTACCA
Organism: Glossina brevipalpis; assembly: GCA_000671755.1. Lineage (NCBI taxonomy): Eukaryota > Metazoa > Arthropoda > Insecta > Diptera > Glossinidae > Glossina > Glossina brevipalpis. Next base: position 1,253,826 of record KK351033.1, read on the forward strand.
GTACCCTGTAGCAGTATCGCTAAATTTCCAATAGTCCGGGAAACCTTAAAATATAATCACCAAATATTTGAGTTTGCGTATGTTTACTTTGCACAGCTATTTTTCTTACAAATATAACTTTGAAAGAAATTGTGGTGGTAATTTTTCTTGGTTTATATACCCAATACTAATGCAAATATGTTCTAACTGGCACCTATTTTGGTGTCATCGAATTTTAAGTAAAAAGAGAACGCAAAAAGGGAAAATCATCAGCTAGATTTACGTACATAATGCTATAGTGTAAGTTTCTAAGTTACATCACCTGAAATTTGATATCAAAAACGATACCCTCCAGACTACGTTTGCAATTCATCTGTTAACGTATTTAATGTCCCTGGAAACTTATCATTAATTCAATTAAATGAAATAATTCTTACCTTTACACTTTTGGTAGGATGGGTAAACTAAAAAGCATAATATGGAAAAAAACGAATAATAAATAAATTTTGTAAAAAACATACACCGTTTTTACCCCAATTCCAAAAGAAATTATTTTTAAACTGCTATACACTATACTCTGTTATTGTAATAAAAATTTTCTGTTGTGTGCTGAAGGCATTGATACAAACTTGTCAATTTTTTTTAAGTGTCCACATATATATTACTAAGGCCGGAAACAATGACGATGTGTACCGAAAATTATTCTCACATGTGTTGAGATAGATCAGGTACTTTCTGATATGCTCTTTTGTATAATCTAGTGTCTGTTTTTAGAACTCCTGATATCGTAAAACAGTTTTCTTCAGAACATTTTATGACTACTCTCTTTAAAGAACAATATTTTGGTAACATGTCTACTATCAACGAAATCGCGATCATCTAATTTATTTAGGAATTCCTTATCGTATAAGATGCATAAATACAACGCAGTTTATCTTTGGATATCGAAATTTCACAAATTTGTGAGTTACTTTAGTAAGACTATTTTTTTTTTGCTGTAGTTTTTCTTATGCGTTTAAATCATTTAAGCAAAAAAAGCAATTATGTTTTCTAGACAAGACACTTTTAATGGCCATCACTTATCTTATTATATAAAATCATCAGTTCCCATGAAATATTAACTTACTAGTTACTAATAACAACATAAAAAAGGGTCAAGGACTATTGTGAACTGTTAAAAAATTTTTACAGTTTCAAATAATCTTCCGAAAAATGTAATTATTCGATCGATATACAATCTTGGTATTGATGCATTAAAATAGAGTTGTTGAAGAATGTCATCTTCGAAATTGAGGCTGACAGATTCGTTCACGACATTGAAGATTTTAATGAAGTAGACTGACTTTTAATTGTAAATTCGATATGAAAAAAGGAATAACATTCATTTCCAGATTAACACTTTATTGTGTAGAATAATAAAAAACATTTTCACGTTTTTATGATGAAGAACTTTATTATTAAAAACTAATATTTAATATTTTGAAATGTTGGTCGAAGTTTAATTTTAACTTAACATATTTAATACATTTCTAAACTTATTAGCATTCAGTATATTTCTCATTTTTTGTAAACAATAATTCTAATCCTTCGCTCAGTACATTTTTCATGTCTGCGTTATATTTTTGTTTACATCGGAGCTCTAAAGAGTTGTAAAATTGGTGTACATATTGGATAACATAACTGAACATTCAGTATCGTCTGCTTTTAGTTCTAATGAATTTACAAACGTTTTTTATTCTTCTTTCTTTGAATCTTTAATAAATTGCTTCCAAAAAGTATTCACAATTTTTTTTAATGGCAAAAGATGAATAAATCTATTGTTTTTGTTTTGCGTTTTTTCTGTATTTGTTCTAATGTTGCCATAATTTAAATTTGCTATTGTGGGAAGAATATGCAAACGAAAGACAAAGTCCACTTAGGTTCTACAAAAAAGAAAACGGGGACGTTGTATAAGGAAAAATGTAAGACGAGGACGTTATATAAAGAACACTTTCATTACCTTTATTTCAATATAAAATTGCAACCATGCAGTGAATACTCATTTAGTGCAACGTTGTCTTTCATTGAAAATTAAGAACTGCCTATAGAGTGTGTTTGTGTGCGTGTGTTTAGTGTGCGTGTGTTTTGTGCGCGCGCGTGTGTGTGTGTGTGTGTGTGTGCGTGTGTGTGCGTGTGGTAAGGAAACTTAGCAATAAGAAGAGCAGACAAGAATTATTTTCCTTCAGCAAGAATATTAATAAAATACATTTCAATTAACTGTGGATACAATTGTGTAATAAGGTGTGTTAACAAGTATTTAATAATTTCAAACAGAGTCAAATTATCTGCAAATAAAAAATTGGGTGCATTTGCAGCAAAATTTTAGACGACGTAAAAAGATGGCGACTAGCCGTACAAGTCGCATTCAACAATCGAAAAATATTAGTTCAATTTTTTCTAAACTGCACGGAGCCTTTTCTGAAGCATGCGGTCCCCAGAGGCTTTCTACCGACAAAAAGACTTTGGAGAAGACGTGGAAATTAATGGATAAAGTCGTAAAATTATGCCAGCAACCTAAAATGAATCTAAAAAATAGTCCACCCTTCATTCTTGATATTCTGCCGGATACGTATCAAAGGCTTCGTCTCATCTACTCCAAGAATGAAGACCAAATGCATGTTCTACATGCAAATGAACATTTTAATGTTTTTATTAATAATCTAATGAGAAAGTGCAAGCAAGCGATTAAATTGTTCAAGGAGGGAAAGGAAAAAATGTTTGATGAAAATTCATACTATCGTCGAAATCTGACTAAATTGAGTTTGGTATTTTCACATATGTTAAGTGAATTGAAAGCGATATTTCCACATGGAGTATTTGCCGGCGATCAATTTCGAATTACCAAAGCCGATGCAGCCGATTTCTGGAAATCTAATTTTGGCAATAGGTATAACTATTGTTGATTTGAATTAATATTTTAACAGATTTAAATATGCATAAATATTCTTGAAATTTAGCACTCTGGTGCCTTGGAAGATATTTCGTCAGGAATTGAACAAAGTTCATCCCATATCATCAGGCCTCGAAGCTATGGCTTTAAAGACTACCATTGATTTGACTTGTAACGATTACATTTCAAATTTTGAATTTGACGTATTTACGCGTCTATTCCAGCCTTGGGCAACGCTTTTAAGAAACTGGCAAATATTAGCAGTCACCCATCCCGGTTATGTAGCATTTTTAACATACGATGAAGTCAAGGCCAGATTGCAACGTTACATACATAAGGCCGGAAGTTATGTATTTAGGTAAGAATCACATTCAAACATAAAAGTTTTTCTTTAAGTCATCCTCCATTTGTGTTATACAAAAAGAATTTCATATATTTGCAATTTAATTCTTTATTCATAATAGACTGTCGTGTACACGTTTGGGGCAGTGGGCCATTGGTTATGTTACAGCGGACGGCGAAATTTTACAAACCATACCACAGAACAAGTCGCTATGTCAAGCTTTACTAGACGGTCACAGGTGAGCACATAAATCGCAAAGACAACCTACTACGTGTTTGGATTGTAATGTGTTATGTACGTTGTTGTTTTCATTTTAGAGAGGGTTTCTATTTGTATCCAGATGGCCAAGCTTACAATCCCGATTTATCTTCCGCTGTACAAAGTCCCACTGAGGATCATATAACCGTAACACAAGAGCAATACGAGCTATACTGTGAAATGGGTAAGAGATTGCTCAAGGGTTTTAGTAAAAATATATATTATATATTTTTTTGAAATATATGCAGGAAGCACTTTTCAACTTTGTAAAATATGTGCCGAAAATGATAAAGATATACGTATTGAACCGTGTGGTCATCTTTTGTGTACACCCTGTCTTACCTCATGGCAAGTGGATTCAGAAGGCCAGGTATTTCAATATTTTAAAAAATATAGGGAATTGTCTGTTCTAACTACTTAATGTGCAATTTTCAAGGGCTGTCCTTTTTGTCGGGCAGAAATCAAGGGAACCGAACAAATTGTAGTGGATGCATTCGATCCACGTAAACAACACAACCGGATTACATCAAATGGCCGTCCTCAGAGCAACGATGACGATGATACTGAGGTATAGTTAAGTTGACTCTATTTATGAAAGTATTTTAAACATTTATCATTGATTTATATACCGATTAAAATCAAATGCGTTAACGATCTTCATGTCGAGTTCATTTCCTAGCAAACAAGTTACCTATGCCTACCTAATCATTACGCAAAGCAAAAAGTTTGCATTTATATTAGATATACATTATAAAAACAGAAGCAAAGAAACTGAAAGTGTTGGCATGTTTTGGCATGATTAGCTTGAATTAAAAAAAATTTTTTTTTAGTTAATCTATAAACTATTTAGCTCTGTTAAAAAAGGTCGTTTAACGTCTAATTATGTCCAAATATTTTAAAAGGCTATTTTTTCTTGTAAATAGCATTACTATCTATCTAAAAGCTTATGTTAAATTTAATTTTTGTCTTATTATTTAATAGTTGTGAAAAAAAAAAACGAAACAAAAACAAAATCTAAAATTATGATAAAAGAAAAAATATTTATATACATATATTTAAATATATTTTAAAGTTTTCTTTTATTTTACTATTTCCTCTCTCTATTTGTCTAGTTCTTCTTCTTCTCAGTATTGTAATTGTGTATAATTTTTTCGCACCATCACCATCTCTACTTGATTCTCCCTTACTTTCAATATCTTTTTTCACTTTTCTTTCAATATTGTTTTTGTTTAGATGATATTTTGATGTAAACGTCTTGTTTAGTTAACTATTATATGCAAATAGCTACTATATGTATGTACATATACTTACCATACATATATGACAACGAACGTATATATTACTTTATCAATTGAAACATTAAACAAAATAAGCAATCGATTAATCTTCAATCACTTGATTTTCAAAATAAACAAAAATAATTTTACTCGTAACTATAGCTGTAAACTGTTATACCAGAAAAAATTGAGCAACAGTTTCTTTTAAGTAAATAGCGTTTGAAACTTTTGTTGTATATATTTAAAAAAAAAAAAATTTCAACTCGTATCTCAACTCGCAAGGCCATTACGTTAACCTTAATGATAAGTGAGTAGAATTCTTTCACGAGTTGAACTTGAATCTATTATAACAAACGCGGCTCAATTCTTTGAGGCATATATATCGAATCTAAACAAAGTCACCGTTAATTATAAATTGAAAAACTCCGCGATTATTTGCTTCCTTTAAAATTTGTTGCCTCAAAGATTTAATTCTTACTCCCCATCGATACACGCAAAGCAAAAAAGAAAGAAGAAAAATACGATTACGAAGAACAATATTAATAATTTTGTAATAAACCGTTTAATCAACGGTTTTAAAAAATATTGTTTAATTGCATTTTCCCAAAGATATTAAATTTTAGGAATTTAGTACATTTATTTAGCATAAAATATTAACGCATATTTAATACATTTATTTAATACAATATTTACTTAGTTTTAGAAATATTCTCCCCTTTCCTCATACATTATTTCATTTAAAATGTGTATGAGGTTTAATGCACGATTTAGCACATATACATAAACGGCAAAAGTAAACAAATTTGTATAAATGTCATAGCATATCGTACGGCGATGCATATGGCTAAAAGAATCAACCCTAATGAGACAAAAATATGAAATGTCTCGAGATACAAAAAAATCTTTTCATTTATTTAAGCAAATTTATTTATATCTCGAGCGCACGTTTGTAAAAGACTGTATTTTATATATATATGTATATGTATATTTTATATATATATGTATATATATTTAATAAATCAATAGTAAGAGAAAATCGTAAAATTAAAGAGAGATTACATTCGGCTTGAATCGAATCCTTAATACCCACCACCTAAAGTGACTTTCAAAAAAAAAAAAAATTCGTCATATACAACAACAGTTTAGATCAGTTCTACTGCTGCAATCGAACTTGAATTCAAATAATCGCCTATAATTCTCATAATCAGTAGATGTCAAACCACATTAAAAAATATTTTCAAAAATACTTTGCTTTACTAAATTCAAGTTGTTGTTTCTAACTACTACTAAATTATACTCGCAGTGATCATATATTAACTTTATATATACATTAACTTAAAGTTCAGAGTTATTGCTTCAGCAAAAATATTTATAAACGATTGATTCATCTCCCCAAAAATTAGAAATCTTATGAGGAATCTTTAGGCATCGGGCATTGCAAAATGGATTTCAATTCGCAACCGTTTAAAATTCAGTTGACACAATGGCTTGTTTTCGAACCTGATTTACTACCAACTTGAGTATCAGAACTAGTAGATTTGATTACCTTTACCTAGGTGTGGAAATGTACATGTGTGTGTGTGTGTGTGATGCAGTTTTTTTAATCAAATAAAACAAAAGTATATTTATTAAAATTGCTTCGCTCAAACTCTGGCTTGTCTTTTGCAGCATTTGGAAACTCAATTTTCTATTTGCTCGACTTATTTAATTCTACTCAGAAAACACGCATACTATCAATCGGAAAAACTCTGCTGTAATTTAAATTGATTTGGAGATATTCCAAATGTTTTTAATAAATCGGTTTCAATTATGTGATAACTATATGTAAACATATTTTCTTCACCTCCCATCCGTTTGATTTAATATCTTTTTCAGTCATTTTACGATCAAAGCATTACATTTTTAAAACGTTTCCGTACATATTAATGATAAATGATAAATTATTGCCTGCACTAGCTTGTAAGGTACATTTTTTTTTTTTTTAAACTATTTATAGGGGCATCATACTGATTTTAAACCCAATTAATCATATGTACATTGTTAGAATACTGCAACATACGAACACACGAAAAGCAGCTGAGAATCCTAAGTTGATTAAGGTGTTGTACGGAATTTTGCAGCGGTATTTTTGTATTTTGCAGTAGGAATGATAAATCGAGCGAAATTCAACGAATCCGGAATACATGTATAGTAAGGCCGCAACGACATCCTTTAAAACCATCCGAAAATTTAGTATAAGGATTTTTAAAGTTTTATAACGACGTAATGTAAAAACCTATATATCGAAAGGGCTACTTTATTAGATATTATAACTGATTACCTCGGTTTGTACTTTCTATCCGATTAACTTCAAGTTGCTAAACATAACTAAGGGTCTTGGGGAATTTCTGATTCGAAATTACTGTTAGGGCAAACTTTAAAAATAAAATCTTATTCATAAAGAGCATCGCATAAATTTAGGATACATATTTTTGTAAAAGACTTAATTTGCTGATATTAGTCGTCGTCAAATGCATAAATCGAAACTTTTATTGACGTCGGAATAATTTATAAAAATAGTTTAGATTAATCAAATTAATAGAAATTTATATTCAAATTTCTATTTAAATTAATTTAGAAATTCACGCCGACTAATTAGTTATAGGGTTCCAAAACGAAGTATTAAAATAATGAGCCCACCAGGTGGTGGGTATAAAACATTTGAAAACAGCAGGTAGTCTGCGATTTAGTTTCTGTTGTCTCCGCGAATTTTTTTTTTTTTAATTTAATCTTATTTTACTTGCTAATAAAATGGTTTTCGCTTAAATACGCTTTAGAACTGATCACCCATCAAGTACAATTTCTGCTTTTTTCTTGTACTATTTATTTAGGTGTAATATAGTTGAGGAAATTTTTTTTTAAAAGCGCAAAAAGATAGGGTTTCAATTAAGCGAAATCTATTTTATTTCTATTCTTAGTCTGCCTATTTCCTTTTGGTCTTTCGCCTAAATACCATATGCTATTTTATATTTACGTTAAAAAGAAAAAAAAAGATCGGTTTTCTTTATCAAACTCGATGATTATTAATATCATTATTCTTATTATTTTAATTTATTGTAGAATGAACAATAAAATGTTAATTTTTTTTTCTTATCAATTTTTATAATCAAAATATATTTATCCAAATATATACGCATATATATATATGTATATATATAATGGAGTTAATTTTATTTTTCCTTTTGTTATTTATTTATTTTAAATTATGATTCTACTGACATTTATTTTTTAACCCTCATGGGGAGGATAAAAGGATTTTCTTGCAGATCTGCTGTGTAAAAGTGAGCCTAAATGAAAACTACTTTGTTCAAGAATTATATTCTCTGTCGTCGTTTTCAGCTACGATGAAGCATAGTTGAAAATAGTCGTCGATTGGAAAGAAATCCTTTTCCTTTTTTTGCATATGAATAAGAGAAAATTGTGATCCCGGCATATGCGTTTGTCTGTATCTTTTCCGGTTGCAATAAACTTGAAATTGTGTCAAAATTCGTTGCTATATATATATATATATATATATGTATATATATGTATATATATGTATATGTATGTATAACTAACTAGAATGATGTTGACATTTACATTTAAGCTTTTAAAAACGGTTTCAAAAACATTTGGAGTTTAAGTTGTTGTTTTTAAATCATTTTTCACACTTATGTAACTTATATTAACTTCCATAATTAACGTTTCATTTCCATAATATACATAGCATTAACTTGTTGTGAGATAAAATGCTTAAAGGCTTTCGAAAGTTACGAAGGTTTTCCAAGACCTTTTCGAAAATAATATTCTCACGGTGAATAAGATAATTCGTAATAAATTTGTTTGAAATAAAAAAATTTAATATTTTCCATTAGTAGATGAGTAAAATTCGTGGTTGGAATTGAAATTTGAATTTTTTATGGTGTTTTATGCAGAAAGTATAAGTTTCGGTAAAGCTTACATCGTGCGTTCGTTACCTTCTTTTAATCAAAAAAGGGAAAAAATCTTCATTCAAAACAAGAGCTTTTAGAAAACAATGATTCAAATTTGAAATAATAACTAAACAAGCCGAAATTACCGAAATTTCCAAAAACACTCGTTCTTGAAATTTTATTCCGATCGTCTTGAAATTTTGGAAAAATATGCGTGACTACTCGATAAAAGAAAAGAAATGAATTTCTTTAAAATTCGAAACCAACGTAACCGCTTAAGAGAATCAATGTACGAACGTATAAACGATCAAATGACTGTTGGCTTTATTTTGCGTATTTCAATGGACCATACATATATGGTCCGAAATATATAAATATGTGTATAAGTATTTGCAAAAAAAGAATTGATTTTCATCGAGTAAATTAGATTTCTTTTTCTGAACTGTTCCCGTGAGCACTGTGCAAGGAATACTAGGTTGAATAAAAAATAATAAGAATTTTTGACTTTTTCAAAAAGGATTTATTTGATCTTTTAAAAAAAGAACGCTTAAACCAATAGACAATTCCCAATTCCAATTAAAAAACGATGATCAAATGCCTCCGTGTGAGGGCTGCCATTTCACTTTTATCTTATAGTTTGTTGGAAAAAATAAACACATTCCTAAAAAATGGTGCACTTGTCGTGCAGTGTTCGGCTTAGAGTTATTGAAAATTTATTACATTCGGAGCACAAATCTTTTTGTTACTAATTTTATGCTTGAAACGTTTATAAAATCATCTCACATGATTAATCAAGATTTTTCTTTCATCAAGTAGAATTTCTTAAATTTTCTCCACATTTTCATTAATACGGACGAGCTACGAAGCTCTCACATTCGTTCGTCTTCTCGACCTTTCTAGAAATTTTTGCACTTTTCCTAAGTTTTTGGTGATATTTTTGTCCTAAACTCGATGCACTAAAGTACATTTTACTTATCGCTTCCGAAATGCAAGTTAAGTGTGGAAGCTGCCCGCAAGTTATCATATAAAGTTCTAATAATGAACAATGAACTCATAGAAATATAACTAATTTGTAATGCAAAGAAGAAACTTCAAATTGTTATCCTCAATTCAGATATGTATCTGACTGATCTTCAGTTCCAAGGCATATTTTGCCTCTAAATAGTACCAAATATCTATTAAATTTCAAAATGGTTCTTGTAATTTTTGTCGGGATAAAAAAAAACGAATGAACCGATATCGACTTTATTTAAATATATATACAGAGCCATATCTCGAATGAGGAATAGCTCTAGTTATTTGCAAAGTTTTTTCGAATTATAAATATTTAAAATTCTCTTCAATTCCGCAGTTTATAAGCATGAAAGGAATCTTCCTAGATAAGTAAGTGCATAGAAATCAAAGAATTTTTTATTAAGTCTGTTTTTTTGAAACAACTTTCTATACGCCAATTGTGTTGGCCAGACTTGTGATCTTAGATATGAAACAGACTATATTGTGGTACCTTTAAAACACTTATGAAGATTAGTATTTTTTGTCAATTGAACGTTTCGAAGTTTAAACATATGAGAATGGCAGGCAGATGGGCTCGGGATTCTTTGATGCTTTTGCTATCTATTATACATTAGTATTTGTTGATAATTAGATTAGAAGTAAATGGATACTGCATAATCCATTTGATGTTATTTTTTTATTAATTTTTTATGTCTCTCTATACGTATCTTACTAATTATACATAAAGACATTCTTCTTCTAGTGAAAAGGGCGAAGTATTTGTTTTTTTTTATTCTTCTTTTGAATGGTACTCTTACTTTTCACGGGGACGTGGACAAATTTTTGAGATCTCGATTTTCTTAATCATATTTAAATATTTTCAATATTTAGCATCTAAGAATACCGGAATTTATATATATTTTTAATTTTTTTTTTTTTTTATAATATTTAACATCACTATGGTTACTAATGCAAATAGATGAAGAATGTTATAAAAGATCTTGATAGTAGGTCTGCTAGAAAAAGTATGAAAATCAAGCAAATCGAGCATTCTGAAAATTAATTAAGTTAAGGAGTTAAAAATATTAGGATATCTGTGATCGTTTCAACTATAAGTTATGTGTATGCGTGCGTGTGCATGTTAGAAAAGTGTTGATAAATGCCATGGTTTGCATCGAGTTTTTTGATTTGTTTGTTTATTCGTTTTTCTATTTTTTTTTTTTTTTTTTTTTTTTTTAAAAAGATCAATTGATAATAATTTTTTGTAAACATATTTTGATTTTAGCATCATGTTAGACAAATTAGACAGCACGTTTTTTCACGTTTGTTATTGTTGTTGTTATTATTATTAATATTTTTGTTTAAAATTCTTTTGTGTTGTCTCAATTTCCAACTTTTTTCTGACATTGAAAATAACTGTTTTTTTTCTGTGTATACATCACAATAACTTTTCGTAGTTAATGTCTGACCAATGAGCCGTGACGACGCTACACTCTACTACAAAGTAATAATAACGGAAATTATAGTTAGTTAAATAGGCATATGCAGTCAATCACAATCGTGCACTTATTGAGCTAATGAACAGGGCATGCATTCTGTCGATATTTTGGAGCACGAAGCTAGACTATTTTTGTCAAAAATAACTTCGTTAATTTAAATTAAAAATAATAAATAAAATAAATTAAAAATCTCTTTTAGTTTTTATCCCGAATGAGGAAGTCAATCAGATCAATTTATACGCGTACTGCAATCGAAAACTATTTTCGAAATCCAGTTCTGTAGATGAGACAATACGCAAAAAAAGTTTAATATTTGAAAGGCTAACAGAATGCCATCTACTTAGTTAACTTTACAAAAAAAAAAAAAACTTTCATTTCAAAAATATTAAATAACACTCACAGGAGAGTTCATGTATCAAATTCTATACAAAACTGTTTTTTTTAGAGAAATAATGTTTTTTAAATATTATTTAAAAAAAAAAAATTTTATTTTTTATTGGACTTTTATTGAATATTGCCCGGATACAGTGAAATAGTATAATAAAATACACTAAAAGAAGAAATCAAAGAAAATACTTTTTGGTCAGACATTAACTTTCATATCGTCGGGTTATTCTACTATGCTTAGTAAATTTTATAAAAATCATAATCTTCTGGGAAATTTCTTGGCTCACTTCTTCTACTCCTTACTTGCTCGTTTTAATCTTAGGATGTTGGAGAATTTAATATAGCCACTTCGTCATTGCATGCGCTCAGCAACAATATGACCTCATCGACACATTCCTCAGACAGGCACAGTCCTCATACATCACCACGATTTGCTAGGCGCAGTACTACGCCTAGTTTGATGGCAGTACAAAATGATCTCTACGCTGGCCATGTGCCCACGTTATCCTTGGCCAGTAATACGGCCAATTACATAACGGCTTCCAGTGTAATGAGTGGTACTGCTGGTGGCGGTAATGGAAGTGGCGGTGGCGGTATTGTTGTTTTAAATCAAATGCCTTCGGCTCCACCCTTAAACACCGTTAACAGTAATGGAATGGTGGCGTGTGGAACAAACAATATACAAACGACAGCTTCTCAAAAATCTACAAATCGTATGAGCGCTCCTTTAATGGGTTCAAACGCCTTAATATTAGGTTATGGCCAGAAAATATCCAGCAAATCGGAAACTAATGATAATTCAAATTCTTCTTATGCTATACTGCAAAATCTTCAAGAATCGCAAGCTCTTATTACTACACTAAAAGATGGGCAAAAGAAGGAAGCGAATGGTGGTATAGGGGCACCGCCACTACCGCCTAGAAAATCATCGCCCAGTGCTGAGAATACGACCTCTAGCATGGCTACAGTAACAACAGTCACCAATAGCTCAAACGAATTAATTAATGGAGCCATACAAAAGATCAACATACCACAAACAAGCAAAAGTTTCGATAACATTGCAGTTGCTCTAGGCGAGGTGACAAATGTTTTACCTAAGGTCAATGCACCTCCCGTTCCACCGCACACTATTAATGATTCTGGGTATGTGGATAATTTAGTAGAAGAGTTACGCATACAACGCATTAGCAACCAAATCTCTGTATCAACTACTTTAATTTCGACCAATAGCACTAGTGTTGGTAGTAGTAACAGCAATAATTCAGGCGCTAGTAATACGCGTACGCTACTCGATGACGATATAGTTGGTCCAGCTGAAACAATCATTGGTGTCATAGATACCAGACCCTTAGAGGCTAGAACATCTACAGCAGCACACTATACACAATTGTGTAATACAACCACTACCACCAATACTAATAATGCTTTATCATCTTCCTCTTTCACTTCAATATTACGCAACGAGCTTAAAACGGGTAGCGATAACAATGCAACGACAACTGCAATGGCTACAATGCAAAAACCTCAACAGCCCTTACTTTATGAAAATGTGACGATCAATCAAAAAGACTGCACAACAGTCCCCTACGAAAACATTAATCTTGAATATATAGCACGTTTAATGAGCGAAGGCTATTCCAAAGAGAACGCCATCACTGCTCTGGGCATATCACGCAATAACATTGAGATGGCTTGTGATATTTTACGTGAATTCGTATCGAAAAATAGCGCCTAAATGTAAGACGAAAATATTCGAAAACAATCGTAGTCTTTCGTTTAGTTAATTATAACGAAAAAAAAAAAATCCACAGTCAACAGTTTTTAATTCTAAAGACAAAAATCTCTCTTGAAAATTATGAAAAACTTATTTAATTGTTAATTATATACAAGACACCTAAATATATATTTTTCATTTAAAATAATACACCCATTCACACGAACACACTAATGTATTTTAGAGTATATTCATATAAACACACACATATATATATTAGGTATATTTATCGTCGTCTCGTATTTCGTAGGCATTCAATCAGCCAAAGAACTAAGTCAGAAAGCAAACAATTTTAAAAAATTTATAATTTTAAATTAAAAACCAAATAATTTATATAGAAAAACGAAAAAAAAAAAAAGAAATTCAAAGAAATCAATAAACCAACGCAACCAAAAAGCAATCTTTCTTCATATTTAGGTGGACAAATAAAACTTCACAACTGCGGTTGATTGGAGGGAAAAGTACACACACACACAAACAAAGTCATTTACATACGTGAAACTAAAACATATTTGTGCAATCACCACAACTTACACGCAATACTAGTACAACAATAACGACAAACAAAGTAAATCTTAAACAAAAAAAAAAGCAAAAACAAAACAAAAAAAATACAATTTTCCTTACTTAAAAGAACAAGAAAAACGCAAAGAAAACTCACTTAAACAGACATGCAAACATTTACAATAAATTAAGTACATATATAAATATTTTTCATAAATCATGCAATATTTAGATTTCAATTATCGCCCACATTAACGGACAAAATGTGAACAAGTAACAAAATGAGAAGCGATCAGTAGCCTGAATGTGTTCCACCAAGTGGAAAAAAGACGATCTTGAATTAGGAAAAAAAAATGAAAAAAAAGCAACAATTATACATATATATATAAAGAATTATTATTTGTTTTCGCGTACATGCATGCATACACGTAACAACATCATTGGTGTCAGTCTTTTTCATTAATTGATATCAGCAGAATTCTTCTAAAAAAATCTCTAATTCATTTTAAATCGCTTATGCAAAACCTGTTTTTATTGCTTACATTCGTCATCGAAGAAACATACATTCTGTTAATAAAAAGCACAGCAATTCATATCTCCAAAGGTTATAAAACTTTCGCAAGCTTCAAGAAAATTATAAGTCGGTTCCTAATAAATATTTATATGTCCGCTTAACGTTTGAAATCGTGACAACGTATGTTAAATAATATAATTAATTTTTCTAGAAAACTTACTATTGAGATGGACTTCGTTACTTTTGGAAAGTAATAAAGTAAAGGCACGCCTGAATTGTATAGGTTAGAAGAGAAATGGCTTACTTCTGTTATTTTATTGATTGTACGTAGACGTGTATATACAGTTGTTTAGTGGAAATAATTTTGTACTGTCTGATGGCTTTGTGATTACGATTTAAAATTTTGTCTAAAAGACCTAAGATTGTCCAAATTTTTAAACGCATTATTTTCGTCACATTAAGTTCAAAAATCTAAATCGATTTATCGGTCCGTCAAGAAGTAGCAAAAGAGATAAATAGTAATTTTCCTCTTTTCATTAAATTATTCGTATAAGCAAAATCACCATTACCGTGTCCGAAAATCAATTAAATTGTAACAAGCGGTTAGCGTGCAATTTTAAAAAAACTATAAAAAACTGAAGCGGAATACGTAAGTAGGGTTCCTAATTTTGTACAATTATCTATGAGTTGTTAAAAATTGTGTAAACATACGAAGTGCTATTTACGAATCGAATTATCGAATTATTGCATTCTCATTAGTTCCGAAGTTAAGGGCAAGTGGAGAAAAAAATTCAATCGAACCCGAATATAAAGGCGTTCTTGTTTTAGTTAAACTATGTAGCGTGACCAAGCTATTGAAATCCTCATAAAAGTTTTGAAAGAAACAAATACTAATCAATATGAATCTTGCCATTATTGAAATTTGCAATTCTAATATAGAATTCGATTAGAAAATACTTCACTAATTTTTATTACTAAAAATAATGAATAAAATAAAAATTTCATTTCAATTTTTTCAAGAATTCCTTTATAATTTAATTTAATCGATATAATGGCTTTGATTAACCGTTAGAGTCTGTTATGCCTTGTAAATGTTTAAATATGATTTGTTTTTCGAAAAAACAGACTTCATTTTCTGAACGATCGATCAGATAAGCATCTCGTTACTTAAAATTGACATTTGAATATAAAGCGATAAGATTTTTATAAGTATAAAAAAAATATTTTTCAAAAACAAAATCTCAAAAATTTTCAATATATATATATATATATATATATATATAACATTGAATATTTTATTTTATTTTATATTATTTTTTTTTTTTAAGTAACAATATACATTTTAAAATTTTATTATATATAATTTGCTATTAAATATATGATAGATATTGAAAACTCGTCCTAAAAAAAAAGGTAAACCTTAAACCAACTGATCGAGTTATAAAAATCGAAAAAAAGAAAAAAAAATAAAAAATAAAAAACAATTCGATCGAGTAAAATCGATATCAACTTGCGAAATATGTGAAGTAATATTTTGAAAAAGAAAACAAAATATAAACGAAAATAGAAATTTCGTTTCTTTAATCTCTTCAAAATATATACAATAAAAACATACACACTCATTTGGAAGAAAAAAAAAATTAATTTACTCATTGCTACGTGCATATGCATATATTTACACTAACAATTATAAAATATTATTTAACTCGAAAACAATTAATTAATATCCATGTATAATCCACTTTTATATCAAACCACATCTATATATTCCCCTATATAGATGCATATACTTAACGATTACATGCTCTCACATTTACAATTGTGTTATTCTCGTCGTCTCGTATCATAATCATAACAGCTCCTTGCCCCTTATTCATTATACATTCGCTCTCATATATACTAATTATTTAAAAAAAAAAAAAGAAAAAAAAAAAGAGCCTAATATAAACAACCATTATTACATGAAAAAAACTTTATGCATCCATTCATATGTATTGTATATGTATGAACACACACACATATACGTAGTATTCAATCATTGACATGCGTTGACAAATTAAATACTAGACCACTAATGCTCATACGCTAATGATGAATTTAAAAAAAAATGAACATTAAGCCACATAAACACTACAACTAGAAACACACACATAAAAGTACAGCTTAAAAGAAAAAAAAAATCACTACATTACGTACATAAGCAGATGCAATTATTCTTATAAATAAAACAAAAAAATAGTATTAATTACAAAAAAAAAGCAGTTCATTAATTTTGCTTTTAATTGAAAATGATGAAAAAAATCATTAGAGAGTAAGTATCATAAATCAATTTATTTTTTAGTCATTATAAGCGATAGGAAAGATTTAGACGCTTTATCTGTCTCTCCACAAAATTTTCAATGAAGTTTTTTCATTTTCTATCCCTAAAGTTAGGCTACTGCTACATGAGCATATTATGAATATGATTTATGATTTGCTTGGTCTGATATTTTGAATTATAATACATAAGAGAATATGGAGATTATCATAACGAAAGGTTTAATTAATTATTATATTAATGCACACAAGAAAATTTTTAAAACCCATGATCCGATCCAAATCAATTTTTTTTTTGTTCAGAAAAAATTTGAAAACAATTCATAAAATTTTTGCTCTGTTCATAATCAGCTATGCCGAATCTTTTATATACACAATCTTTAACATAAAAAAAGGAAAGAACACTAAATTTTAATAGGTGGGCGTGGCGGATTTTATCTATTCAATACAATACCATGGAGTATGACCAGTGAACAAAACTCCCCGAAAACAGTGATGTTTTCAGTTCATTTTATACTGTAGGGGTGGCCTGTGATCGATTTGAACCATTTTCAATACCAATCTATGTAAAAAAACTTTCAATGTTTTTGTCAGATTTCATCTGGATATCTTCTTAATTACATAGAGAAGCAGACGGATACGTCTAGGTGGATTCTAGGTGAATTTGGTACTGATCAAGAATATATATATATATACATATATATATGGGGTTGCTGATGCATATTTCTTAATGGTACAAACGTTTCCACAAAAAATTATAATTCCAATACTATATTATACCTTGTACCGATACTAAAGGATAGCTAGCTCAATAAATCTGGAAATTTTTATAGGTCTGTCTACTACGGTTTATGAGTAATAAAAAGAAAATTTTTTTTTTCTTCAAAGCAGAGGTATTCCCATCTTACTTTGTACTGTGGGCATGCCTTTTAAACGTTTTAGGCCATTTTCAATACGAAAATGCATGAAAGACTTTTCAATGTCTCTACTAAATTCGAAGCTGATATATTCCTTTGTGCGGTCGGGAAAACGATTAGCACAGACATTACACAGACGGCCATCCTTAAATCGATTCTAAATTTGATGCTGATCAAAAATGTACATACTTTTTGGGGTCTCTGAAGCTGGATATAAAATGATATAACTTTCAATATTTTATGACGCAAATGAGTCCCTAATATAAGAATAATTTGACATAAATTTGGCAAATATGAGTCCGTTCGCGAAACTGTTGCAATTTCTGTAGCTAAAAATTCGCCGAAATGTCATATTCGCTAGACATGACCTCATGTGATTTTCGTATGTTTTCTAAGACTGAAATCGCCATTTTATGAAAAATGGTTTGAAGTCAATTATTACAATAAAAAAAAAGCAAGAAAATTATATTCAACTTTGCCGCGCACCACATTTATCTTAAAAAGAGATTTAAAAAATTACATATTAATAGATACGCGCGGCATTTTTTCCATTTTTGTGGAAATTTCCATTGCATAGTCTATGAATAGTGAGCAAAAGGCTCAGAAAGCAGCAGAGGTATTTTTCGCTTATTTTATACTGTAGGCGTAACCTGAGACTGATTTGCAACATTTTCAATATCAACCTCTTTCTGCCAAATTTGAAGCCGGTATCTTCATTTTCGAGGCCAAGAAAATGTTTATTACAGACATTTCAAAGATAAACAGACAGACCGATGAACGGATACGTGTAGGTTAATTCCGTATTCTCTGAAGCATTTTTCTTAATGTTATAAATTTTTTTACAAAAAAATTAAACTCCAATACTCTAGAGTATCGTATAGGCGTGATCGATCCTTCCCATTTTTGTACCGATACTAGAGGATAGGTAACTCATAGGGTAAGCCCTTCCAAAGGTGCCACAGAACTTGATGATATATTAACTAAAAATCAGATTTTATTTTTGACTATTCACGTGTTCTTTCACAGAAGATACCATATGTTGAGCCTGAAATACGTTAAATAGGCGTTGTTCCCTCCTAGGTCAATCATGTTGTTTTCTTACGTGTCCTTATTTACTCCATATTTGCTGTGCTATAAATACGTTTGTCACCCACACACTGTCCTCCAAGTCCGTAGACTTTCATGAGGTTGAAGTCATAAGATAAAAGCTCATTAGTCCATGTCAATCCTTTATTTATTTTTAACATTAACTTTTTTTCTCTATTTTCGTGTGACTGAACCCTTTTAATGCTATTAAAAAAATCATCAAGTTGAGTATATGTGTTAATTAAATAAGACTTTATTTTTATTTTTCGACTTTTATAAATATTAAGATCGCATTGTATTTCTTGTGTTTATTTTGAATGTTGTTTTTTTCTTGTTTTTTCTTCATATTTAAGCATGTATTTAATGTAATGTATGTATGGTTGTGTGTAATATAAGTTGCATTTTCTTTTTATTATTACTATTATTATTATTATTATTATTATTGTATTCCTATTGTATTATATATAACATTATTTTTTTTTTTTTTAAATAAATCAATCTTTATCGTTTTTTTTTCTTTTTTCTTTATTGTTGTCATTGAATTTTATCAATAATTGCATTGAATGTTCTCATATTGTAAACGTTGTTTAATTTTATTAGTTTTCATTTTACTAAAACTGACTTGATCTGATCCCACAAAAATGGTTCAACAGATATACATTGATATGTAAAAAAAAGAAAGAAAACTGAAAACTAAAAAAAAAAAAAGGTAAAATTATACATAAAATGATTACAAATTAAAAAAAAAAAAAAAGATAAGATTAAAAAAAGGAAAACAGAAGAAAAGCTACTAATAGTTAAAGTTATAATAAAACAGAAGATTTTCATTTGAATTCAATTGATTTTCAATAATAAAGGTTGCTACTATTATTATTTATTAGTCTTAATAGTAATGTATTAATGGTTGGAGAGTGCAGTGTAAAGTATAATTAAATCAAACACGTTTATGTACTTTTGTTTAAATGTTTTTGGTTGGTTTGGTTTGTTTTGAATTTTATTCAATTTTGTCTTTAAACCGTATTAATTTTTGTGTATGGTATTTTTGTTTTTATTTTTTTCTAGAATGAGGTTAGCTGTCTTTTTTTCTATTTTATTTATGGTTTTGCTTCGTTTTCTGTTTCAACTGCAGATGCTTAGGCGTTTTTTTTTTGTGTATGAATACATATATATGTGTATGAGTGTGTAAACTACAAAAGTTGATTCCTAATAATTGCTACTGTTATCATGATGATTGTGTATTATTATGATCTTCACTATGCACGTGTTTACAATAATCGTGTATTTATGTATGTTTGAATGCATATGTGTATTATAAGTAAAATTGTAAAGCAAATTATTTTCATTATCAATGATTATATAAATTATTTCTTATACATATATTTGTTATACATATACATATACATATATATATATATATATGTATATATATATTATATATTACATATATGTATATGTTTCCTTTTTCTTTTATCTCATGTCGATGTGTTGCCTACGTTATAGAAGATAAATGTTTCGTTACTGTGTGGGTGTGTTTGTATGTTCATAATTCTTTACTTTCTCAGTTTTAATATATATCCTTTGTTTTAATAAATACTCCATTATATTATATCCATAATTATCTTTTATTATATCTTTTTTTTTATTTTTTAGTTTTTTGTTTTTTTTTTCTTTTTATTTTTTCTTTTTTAAAGGGGAGATTGCTGAGACGTGCTAATTTCTTAGGTTGGGTACGTACATGGTTTCCATATTTGTGTTTTGTTATCGTAGTGGCTTTCTTTCTTGTTATAACAGTCGAAGTTCTTTTTTTTGTTTTTGTTTTTTTTTTTTGTTTTTGTTGTTTTTTTTTTTGTTGTTGTTAATGCAAACTGTAGTAGTTTCAGTGATGAAATCTATTGTAACATTGATGATTTTGACTTGAACGGCTTGTGAAAAGTTTTATAGGGGCGGGAAATTAGAGAAAACTTGATGAGATAATTTTGTTTCTATTTTTTACAGGGAGTCTAAGTGTCTACAGTTTATTCCACAAAAGTGCCTGCAATTGAAATTGTTAACAGAAAAGTATTTATTTAATATTTTGCAACCTTTTTACCAGGAATGCGTGGTAGACGAGCTTGTAGTAGAAAACCTTTGCCTTGGGGACCTCTGGGTGCTCTTACAACTGTTAAACGTGGCAATGTATCATCGGTTAACTTGAGACGTGAAATCAAACGATCTGGACGATCATTAATTTTCAAAACATTGCAAGCCGATGATTTTCCATTTCGCTGCAATTTACACAATCATAATATTTTAGGTTTTTTAAAAGTTCTATTACACAATTCGAACATTCTTCGTATTTTATGTTTTACCTGATTAGTAACAACCGAGAATTCCACAGTATCACCAGGATGCAAGGCTACAGCATTGCCCTGCACCTCGGACATATGGAAGAAGAGTTTTTTGCCATCTTCTATCTCATAGTTGAGAAATCCAAATTGACCCTTAATAGAATCAACTGTAGCGCGTTTTTTCTGGCGGACGGCAGTGATTTCAGCAGCTCGGCCAGTTTCATCAACTTTGAACGTAACTAAATCGCCTTTTTGCAATAAATCTCGTTTATTAACCAAGCTGGTAATGCCGAACTCATGCTTAGCCAACACCTGTATACGAGATTCATCAAAAACCTCAATTAACCCAGCGTACTCTTGCTGATCAGGATTAATGCAACGTAACGGACGTGCAACAACACCGTTGTGTATGCCCTCCAACACATTTGGTTGCGGTATGGTTCCCTTTGGCAAAGTGCGTACATTTTCCGCTGGCAAACAATTGCCGGACACAGATGTATTGCCATTCGGCGACAGAATGTATTCTACTTCCTGACCCAATTCTAACCAGTTAGGATTGCCCACATAGTTGCTAAAGTGAAAGAATACTTCTTCATCATGCAACATAGTTTCAATAAAACCAAAATTCTCCTTAATGACGGCTATAAAACCCCGATAGACAATTTGCCCACTAGCATTGGTAGCTAAATTATTGTTATCCAGTTTATTGTAATCCTCGATGCGAGGGGTGGGGGCAGCGATCATAATCGGATTACCAACCATCGGTAAATATCCGTTCTGCTGTATAACAATGCCACTGCCGATACCATTTGGCAGCAATGTTGGATCATTGTTTTGATTAGCGTGAATGGTGTGATGATGTTGTGCTGGTTGCTGTGGTTGTTGTTGTTGTGGATTCGTTGTATTAGAGGCCAATTGTTGCATTGTGACTGATTGCTGTTGTAGCTGTTGCAAAGGTTGTGGTGGTGAAGGCTGCTGCTGTTGCGTGCCTGGCTGCATTACATGCAACTGCTGTACGTTAACCGCAATCAATTCTTTATTTCTTTTTACCTGAATAAATGGTTTTATTTGATTTTCCGAAAATGTTATCCAGTGAATGACCATCTTACCAAATAAATATCGAAACGTACACGATCTCCAATCCTTGGTGGTTTTTCGCAGTCTTTAAGGAAATACATAATAGTCTTTTTAAGTTCACCATGATCATACGTTATAACACCGCCTTCAACACGATCTTGAGATTTTATTGGACTCTTAGGAGCCTCACGAGTAACAAAACCTAAAAATTAGAACTCAAAACATAACACATTGGCATAAGACTTTTTGACAAGGCTTACCCTCAATATTGCTGGCCACTAATGTTTCAAACTGCACAGAATTTGGTGGTAAATGTCGTATACGTATCGCATGTAGCCGTGAAGTATTATATGGTACACCCTGTTCTTGGACTACGGTAAATTCCACTTCGTCGTTAATAGCAATTTCACGGCTCTATAAATAAGTCAAAAATATGTAAGAAAAAATTACAATTAATTAAAAACCTAGATTATAACAATGTATTCGAAAATATGATTAATGAAATTCTTACAGTATCAAGGATTTCAGTGAAGTGGAAAAACAAACGCACGTTACGTTCCACACAACGTATAAAACCGAAACCCTCCTTTAAAGAAGCGATAACACCCTGTTCACGCTTCTCTCCCGAAACTTTAAAAGTCTCATCCAACAGAGAGATTGCAGTTGCTCGCTGCAATTGATCCCGACGATCAGTAGCCAAAAGAAACTGAACCCAATCACCGTGACGCAAAGTAAAATCACCTTTCTAAAATATTGAGTTGCGTAAATTCAAACAAAGTAAAATAATTATAGACTTACCTGGTCTTTATCTCCAAATGGTACTTCAACCTCCGAGTAGTCGGGGGCTCGGTAACGTATTCGGCCGGGCAACGGGTCATTGGTGGGACGCATGGGATTGTTGCGATCCAAAGGCTTCAACACTTGACCCTTATATATAACGGTATCTACATCTTCGAAAATGACGGAGCCCGGAGGCAAACGTGTTATATTGCAAGCAAATTCACGGCCCTTTAAAGCAATGACAACCAAACAAATAATGAAACACGTACTTAACAAAATAAATAAGTCTTACACTACGAGTTTGTATGGTGAATTCAACATCATCGCCGGGACGTAGTTCGACATTTCCTTCAGCCTCCGAAAAATGAAAGAAGATCTCTTTAACCACGTCGGCGCGTTCAATGAAACCGAAGGATTCCTTCATTGAGCATACCACGCCTCGATATTTAACTGGCTGTGCTGGGTTCTCTAAGCGAATGTGGCATGCGCCCAGATTACCTCTAAATTTTTTTAAAGAGTAAAACCATGTATGTTTATATACAAGAATAGAAAAATGAAAGTCATCCTTACCTTTGGTTGGTAGCTATTTGAAAGCTGACCTTGTCGCCAGCTCGCAAAGTAACGTTACCCTCAACATCGTCTTTGGTATAGGGCAAGAAAAAGCACTCTCCGCGGTTCTCATAACTAATTCGGCCGGTAGTCTCACTGGACGACAGCAAATTATTTGCGCTATCGGTACGCAATTCGGTAGTCACAGTGCCGGTAACACGCTCCTCCGACAAGACCTGTTATTATAAAAGATAAGACATGATCTCGTAATCTTGTAGCATTAATTTGACTCACAACTTCTGGAGCAATTTTAGAAACTTGACTAGCAATTGGTTTACCCGTTCGACGATCATAAGTCATTTCAAATTCTACAGGATCACCGATTTTCAAATGATCAATATTGCCACTGAATTGCGAAAAATGAAAGAATAAGCGCGCCTGACGCTCACAACACTGTATAAAGCCGTACGAATGCTAAAAAAATAAAAAACAAATGGAGAGTAAAAAAAATTACTTATTAAATTCTTAATAGCAGTTGAACAATTCAGACTTACCAAAAGTTTTTCAATTATACCAGTCTCACGTGTAGTTTGACTTGGATCATTGGCAGCTGAAGAAGAATTCGACTGAGAACCATACATTGAAGATGAAGTCCCACCACCATTACTAAGAACACTATTTGATTGGAATACCCCTATGGTGGACGGATTCTGCATAACATCCGTTACTTCATTAGCATCGAAAAAACCAATCGGGGCACCCTGTCCCATTTGAGGTGGCGGCCCCTGAGGCTGATGTTGGTGCGGCGTGGGTGGCCCCAAAGCTGTCTCAAGTGAAAACGTACCAATAGGCGGAAAATTATTCGAAATACCCATATTACGTATCGCGTTCATATTGAAAAATCCATCACACGGCAAATTATCGTAGATTTCTGACAAAATGTGAATGAACATACTCATACAAATAAATAAATGTATAAATGAATATACTGAGGTAAAATGTTAGAAAAAAAAATTTTTTTTTTTTCGTTATTCGTTTAGAAAATGAAAAAATTGTAGATTGATTTCAAATAAATAGTTTTTTTTTTATTTCCATATATGTTTAACGTGGTATGATATGATGCTGATTCTAGGCTCTTAATAACGCACGTCCGCAATCACCCTCCTTCAATAAAACGAACGAATGAACGAACACACGAACGGACACCTTTTTGTTTTCAATTATATTTCGATTCTATAATGTTTATATTGTTTCTTTACTTTTTGTAGTTAATTATACACTAAACAGAAGTTTTAAATTTTGTATTAAATGGTTGGACAGCCAAGAGACGCAAGTTTCACTAATAATTCAGAAAGACTTTGAGTTGATTTTTAATTGAATTTAAAATATTTGTGTGTTTTTATTTTTGGGAAATAGATTGACAAATGAAAATCGATTCGAACAAGCAACAGCAATTGATGTTCTTCTCATGGCAAACCATTCTGATTTTGGGAAATTCCCAAGTTTCAAGTTGTAAAGTATAAAAAAAATTCTACTGTCTTTTAAATAGAGCAAAGTAAGTATTACACAGGCGGAAAGGAATATTTTCTTGTTTGTAAAAAAAGTCTATAAATTCTTTTGCAATAATATGTAAAATAGAAATTAAAAACAAATTAATAGATTAACAATTAGCTGAGATCAGCACTAAACTAAGACGAATTTGGATGCGTAGTGAGACAAGCAAATTATGCCTTTGAAGATTAATTTTAGATTTTATGTCCATTATACATTGCAACGTCAATCTTTTACATTATTGTTAGAGATTTTACGTTAGGAAAGAGTTCAACTTTGAAAAAATTCTGTTCTAAGGAAATCAATTAAACACCTTATGCATCGACAAAGTTCCACTCTTTTATCTCAAATTGTACAGGATCTAAAGGTCAATCAACACCATAAGAACTGTTAAGTTCTGTTTTCCGCGTGTACCTTCCTCAAAAAAAGTCAGGAAAAGTTCACCTAAAATTACTTGATTCGAATAGGATATTAAAAACATATTCAGAACTTTTATTAAAATCTAAAATCGGCCGAAAGTCTACAGAAATTGAATTTAAGAGAAAGTTAAAATGTGAGAGCCAGGCAAGATCGTGCATTAATCGTCCTTACACCACTTTGCAATACAATACTTCACTTATTTCGTGCCAAAATATTAAAAATTGCAACTCTCTATCATTACCATTTAACATTTGAACAACCCAGTATGTGAATTTGATCTTTCTTAATTTCCGACCTAAAAAAGATTATAAAGATTAAATTGTTATTATTTCAATATTCTCGGTCGTTCATTTATATGAAGAGCTCTTTAAATACCGATAATCAATTTTTTTCTAGTTTTTGAGATGTTGATAACGTAGAGCGATTTCTATCAAAGGAGATCAACTTGATTCTATTTCAAAAGAGATCTGTGAAAACCACTTTGTTCAATTTTTCTCTCAAAAATCGCAGAAGTTCTGCAGTGATAGCATATTGGTTTTGACGGGAAATTGTAAACGTAAGACATATTCAGCTCAAGGGACTATGTGGTAAGCAGTATGGCTAGGCAAATTCAAATTAAAAAAAAAATGAAAAGAGAAAATCACTTAATCTATGTGCCTCTATTTTGAAAATAAGGTAGACAATTTTAGAAATAGTGATTTTTGTATGATTAACAAGCGTCTGAGTGACAAACATCGTGTAAATAAAGTTACAAAATATAACTTGAAAGGCGCCGGACAATTACATCCTATGCGCCTGTTGCTATAATCCGAATGTATAAATGTAGAAATAATTAGCAAAATGAATAGGCGTGGTACATTTGTCCATTTTTATGGAATAAGAATATAGTTCTTATTGTGTCGTTTGTGAATAGTGAGCAAAACACCCAGAAAGCGAAGGTGTTTTCAATTTATGTTACATTGTAGGCGGGTTCTTTGACATATTTAATTCATTTTCAATACCAGCGTATGTAGAAAAATTTTACAATGGTTTTGCCAAATTCGTAGTTGATATTTTCCTTTTTTGGCGCCCAGGAGAATGTTTACCGCAGACATTGCACACACGGACAGAAGGACATACTTAAATCGATTCTAAATTCGATGCTGATATTACTTTATGGGTCTCTGAAGCTTCTTTCGGGGCGTTGCAAACAAAATGACAAAATTCATATATACCCACCCATCTTTCGGTGATGAGTATAAAATTGTTTAAATCAACTTAACGAAAATTCCGTACGTCATTTTCTAGAGAACGTTGATTTAAAGCCCTTGTAGGAAGTACGAATATAAACAATGATAATTCTTCGACTTGTGCTGCGTATCGTTTTGAAAAACGTGTTTCGAAAAAACGAATTCAAAGTTTTAATATGTGTTATAAGCATGTTCTTTTATTTGGATGAATATTTTATTATTTTTTTTTCTTTTAGCATACAATTTCAGGACTATAAAAAACCGCTTCATCTTCAAATATTCCTGCCCGTTCTATCTACTCGAGGACTTTACTCCATTTATTAACACTGACAAGAAAAAAAACCAGAAAATAAATAGTTATGACCATGAAAATAAATAGTCATAAATGTTTCACACTAAACTTTCTGCTTAATAGAAGCGGTCATCCTTGCTCGAATCATTCTTAGCCTATCTACAAAGCGATGGTCTTGATGTTTTCACGTTCAGAATGTCTTTCAAATAAACATGAATAAACATGCTAGGGCATTGGAGAAGTTACAAGTCAATAGGCAAAAGATTCGGCTATAAATTTAAGAAAAAGGCCGCAACTTCAAGGAAAAAATTTGTTTCTGGTTAAGATTACAGGTGTTCTAGAAGATTAAAAACATCTATTAAGCCAACAAAAAAGTTAATTTTCTGAAAAATTTTAAAATTTGATTTTAATCAAATTCTTTTACATTATAAGAACAATGTATTTGCTATTCGCTTACTTAATGTCTGAAATTATTTGCAGAGTATACAGTCTCGGTCAAATAGTTCTGTCAAATTTTAGACGAATGTCCTCCATTTCTTTTATTTAAACGCAGGATGGTATTTTCCATAACATATACTTATAATCATCTAAAATAACAAAGAAAATATTGTTTACCTTCTTCGGGGAACTTCATACATACATATCATACAAAAATAAGAAAGAAGTTATAATAGGTTTATACCATATTTTTTAATACGGCTAAAAACTTGTGCGATATTTGATTAGAAGGTTCAGTCTAAATACGTTTTACGATATGCAGCGTACATAATACACTGCACGTCTGATACACAGGACAACTGTACATATCAACATTATATACGCATATATTTGCTCCTCCATTTCGCTTATATATGTATATTGGGAATTGTTGGCTAATCCCTGATAAGGTTTAGCTGATTAAAGCGTTCGATAGAAAGATGGTAATTAAAAGAAACTTGGTAATTAGGATTTTCCTTCTGGGGCGAATTTCTTTCGTGGTTGCTTATGCTGATTAAAAATCATCAAACAAAAATGATCAAAAGTCTTGAGTTCTCCCTCTTTCTTGGATGTAGTTATAAAATTTGAAATTCTGAGCCGGCCAAGTTAAAAAATTATTAATTCGTAAGTTTATTCGAAATTTGCTAATAGACAATATAAGGAATAGTATAAAAAGAGAAAAAGCGAAGCTTCTTAGCAAAATTTCGACACCCTGTTGATTCACAGTAAATAGGAGAAATTTAATCGCGTTGAAATTAATTTTTCATATTAACTATTTCAGCTTTTTTTTCTCACAAAATATAAGCACATCCAATACCAAAATTGTTTTGAAAAATTCCATATTATCTTTTGTTCCACATATTATGGGCTACTAATGAAAGAAACATACTTAACTTTTCTTTTTTTAAAGATTATTTCAATTTTCAAAAATTCCGCTCATATCACGTTGAATTCTTTTAAGAACATTCTTATAATATATCTGTGAATTCAATGTCAATTTTCGCTATTTTGAATTTTCTTAAATGTAAAGACGGGCAGACGGATAGATAGGTAAATTTTAATAATGATCAATAACATAGATTTTTGTAGTCTCTAATAAGTCTTCCGAATATAAGAAACGAAATCGATTTTCGTATACTGGCCAGAAGACTTGAAAGATTCTATTTCTCTTATGTTATTTTAGGCTAATGCATTTAAGAGAATTGCTCACGAAGAGTTCTACTTGATAAAAGAGAATAACTGATATATTTTTTTTCCCGTTTTACAAACAAGCAACAAATTTAACAAATTGATAAAGTGTGTTTAAAACAAAAACAACTTTGATTTTTAAAACTTACCTTCACCAGTACGATAGGCTTTTGACTGAGTATTCATGGTGGCACAGATTTGAAGAGAAAAATTTCAAGACGAGAGCTGATCTATTTACGTTTATTTTGCCGAATAACGGTAGCTTCTTTTCGATTGAGTTCCTTTTATGTTTTTTTTTCTTTTATTAGTTTTGCACAGGAAAGTATACCGATTTATGTTTATTTGACGAAACAAATTAATTTAATAAAAACAAAGAGGCACTAAATTATACTGCATTCGCTTTTTGAGATGAGAGAGTACAGTATGATAAAAATGGCGAGCGAGAAAAATGCGCAGGTTTAATTTACGCGACAACGAACGCGTTTATACGGCGGTTTAAAAGTCTTTTTAGTTAAATTAAATAAGAACTCTCTCTCTTGTCTTGGTTTTTTTTGTTTGTTTGTTTGTTTTTCAATAATATTGCTTTATTGTTGTTGTTTATAATAGAAGTTGGAGTAAATCGTGATATACAGTTATACAGCACACACAGACGCACACATCCATACACACACACACATACACACGGGCACGCACACACGCGCGCTCTTATGTATCAAAGTAAAAAAGAGATTTGTTGAAGAGAAATGAAGAGAGATAGAAAGAAGAAAAACAGAGAGTCAGAGAGAGAGAGAGAGAGAGAGGGAGAGAGAAAAAAAATAGATTTATAATCTTTGGGATCAGATGCAAGTTTAGAAAATTTGATATTTGCTTTCTTTAATTCAAATTTTTTTTATTTTTTTAGAATTTCATTGATGGAATTTTAATTTATTTTTTTAATCTATTAAAGATTCGTAATGTGTACTCTTTATTGGATTAGTATTATGAAGTAGAGTTTCGTATATATAGAGAGAGAGATTTCTTTTTTGGCGTGGTCCGTATAATTTAAACACTTTAGGCTTTCATGCCCTCTTGCAATGGTTTAGTATTTTTTATAAATCTTAAATTTTTAATTATTTATGATTTTTAAAAATAGTTTAAATTTGATATATAGATATTTTTATTTTAAAGTGAATAATAATTAATATTTTTAATAATTATTATTATTATTATTTATTATTATAATTTTTTTTTTATTAAATATGTTAAATTGAATATATAGCAAAGTCTTTAAAGTAACCTAAGGTTGTTTGAAGTTTTTTTTTATAATGATTTTATGTCTTTTCATTTACGTTTACGAGTTTCATATGGTTATTGTTGTGTGATATTTACTGCACACAGTATTACTTCCCATTTCATTCAAATTGCAATTATTTACTTATTTAGTGATTATTTGAATATTGTATGTCTGCATTTTAAATTTAATTTAGGTGTATTACTATAATTTTTTTTCTGTTTTTTATTTTTTAGTATTTTCAATAATATATAATATATACTATAGTATATGTATCGAAGTCCTTTAAGATATCACGAATTTGTTTCAATGTTTCATTATCTTGTGTTCTCTTAGGGTTCTACAAATACGTATAAACTAAACTTTTTTCTTTAGTTCTATTATAATAAACTTAGCTTCGTTTGTGTTTTACTTTTTCTTTTTATTTTAAATTTGCATCTTATGTTGCCATTAATTTTAAGTTTATAAATTTACAATAATTATCACAGAGATGTTTAATCTTCTTTGAATTTGTTTTGTTTCGTGTTTTCTTTATTTTTAGTTAGTTTTTTTAAGACTTTTTGCATTCACACTAGTAGGTACAACACACAATTAAAGTCACATACGCCACAATGCACGCTGTAGTGTTTTTCTCCTAGTTACCTCAGTTTTTTTTCTCAGTCTTTACTACTTTGCCTTATGCTTTTTTTAAGCGCATCCTACTCTTACAATGTGTTCTTTTGTCGAAGGAAAATCAGTCCTTTTACAGTAGAGAGAGCGAGAGAACAAGAGGTAAGCAAAGAGAGATTGAAGAAAATCCTTTGTTATGAGATCTTTTTGGATAGATCGCATTCACTTTCTTTCATTACATGTACATGAAGAATGAAGAGGCGTATGGTTTAATTGCAGTTTTTTCTTTAAATTTTTAATTTCAATTATTTAAATTAGAATAGAAACATTAATTATATAGAGAATTTAATGTAAAAGAGACTTAATTTATGTATTTTTGCTTTTCTTTTATTAATTAGTTTGATTAATTTATTTTTATTTCTTTCAATTGTTAAATGATGTAGTTATTGTTTCCGTTTTTTTGTTTTTCTTGTTTTGTTTTATTATTTGTTGCTTGTTGCTTTTATTTTTAGAAGAGTGGTTTCTAGTTGTTATTTTGAACGGCTTTTCGAAGCCTTTCAGGCATGAATGGACCCAGTTGTAAGTCCCGTCTTTTCTCTTAATTTTCTTTTTAACTCTACTCTTCCGATGATTATTACTTTTATTACTTTTTCAGAGAGTTTCGTACTATCTTTCAGCTTCTGCAAAACTCTCCAAAGGCCGTTTTTAATTACACTTATAATTATAATTCTATTGAAGTATGCATAATAGTTTTTGTTGTTGTTTTCTTTTGTTAATACTTTGTACAATAATAAAAATCTTAATTAAATTTAAATTCAGTTTTTTAAGTTTTGTTTTGTGTTGCGTTTCTACTTTTTTTTAATATTTTTTTCGTTTTATTTGTACTTTGAAACTTTCTTTTCAGTTGTTGGTAGTTGTTGTTGTTGCCGTAATGTTGCTTAATGAGGATTTTCCTGTGGTAGTTGTTACTGACAGTGGGCGTGGTTTAGTGTTGTATTTTTGTTTGCAAATTTGCATTTGTTTTTAACTGAGGGAATGGGGGTTGAGGAGGAAGAAATTATGTAAAAAAAAAAATTAAAAAATGAAGTTACAATAGAATCCTTCGCTTTAAAGCTTATGTTTAATTTAAATTTAATAACTGCTGCTCCTGTTACTGTTGGTGTGGTTGCTGTTTGGGAAAATATGTTTAACAATGAGAAAGCAGAGTTGTATTCGAGTTGCAGGAGTTCTCAAGGTTAACGTTAACCTTTCTTAGATTAAGATCTTAGTTTTGTTTTCAATTTTAAATTGTTTGGTTTGCTTTTTTTAAACTAAGGCTTAAAAAGTGCTGCTTCGTGTACAAAATTCCGTTGTTGTTCTCTTGTTTTTTTATATTAGTCTTTTGTTTGCTAACAATACATCCACCGTCTTGGCTTCACTAGCAGTCCAATGTTTGGCCACACCAAGTTGTTTTTTATAAGAGTTTGTTTTCTCCGCTCTGCTAATTTAAATGTACTAGTTTTCTTAGTGGACAGATGTGTTTTAAATTATTATTATCATTGGTTTTTCTTACTTGAATTCCTGAAAATTCAATTTTGTTATTATTGAGTATTTTTTTTTATAGTTTTTTTTTTCTTACTGTTTCTAATTTCACTAAGTGCGTTTTTTTCCCAGTTTTTAGTTCTCATAAATTTTTGGTTTCTTTTTTTTTTTTTTCTTAAGAAGCTTGTAAGCTAAGCTTATAAGCCTTTTTCTAAAAACCTTGCAAACTGTTTATAGCAGCGGCTTAGCGGTTTCCTTTTTTTTTCTAAGTGTTGCGTAATCCGTATTAAAATTTCGATACTTCGTTTAAGAAATCAATTTAAATTAACTGCGAAATTTGTTCTCAAATTATATAAAAAAAATTTTTCTATTAATCCGTAGTTTGGTTGGAGCATAGTACATGCCACTTCCGCCGAATTCCTCCTAAAACGCCGGTTTTGGGTTTTTTTGGTTTTGAGCTAAACTTAATTATTATTTTCGGTTTTGTTGTTATAAATTTTTGTTGTTGTTGTTTTGATTTTTGTATTCGTTTCGATGGTGTTTTTATTTTCAGATTATGATGAAAGTGATGTCAAAACGGAGATTTAGTTACAAAAGCTGCAAATAAAATAAAGTAAAACATATTTTTAAGTATGGCCAATCAGTAAAAAAAAAAATTTGTATCCTAAAGTGACTGCTCTAACCGGGAAGATAGATTGGAAGCGTTATTTTTACTATTTCAAGAGGCAGCAAGGCTGTACTAAGCCAAACGATTCAAAATTACGCTACTATGCAGTTTGCATACACACAACAAGCTGCAAGCGAAATAGAACAGGAGCATTTAGGAAAAAAAAATGCCGGTTCGGTTGTATACAAAAATACTGCTTATGCGTGGAAAACAAACACTATCACAAATGTATATGAATCTAACAAACACTCTTCTCCCAATAAAATACTCATGCAATAGTAACTAAATGAAAAAAAAAAAAAGAAAAATCTTAATAATATAAGCACACACACAATTCATTTATTTCCCTCCGTCTATCAGAGAAACAGAACTGTTCGTACAACAACATTGCAGAATTATTGATTTTTCAGAGAGTGCAGTCAGTGTAAACCTAAGGCCCCTCCCAGACTATATATGTATACGCATTAGGAAGAAAATTATTACACCAGAGTTTTTGCGATTATAAATCTTTAAGACAAAAATAAACAATGGCACTAAGCTAAATCGATGTCCTTTTTTTACAGTTACGATCACATAGACTTCACTTTCAAAATGTTGCGACAAGTATACAATTTTCTCATTTTGCAATTCGACGTCAACGTCGGAAAAAAAAATTTCTAATAGCGGCGACTGCGACTACGTTTCATTTACACGCACAAACACGACACTTGGTGAAAAAATACATACAGATTTTTTCAGACAAATATTTGTTACGAAAACCACTACCCTTCTGCCAATTTTTATAAATAATTTGCAAAAAATGCTTTAATTTTTAATTTTCCATAGCTTTTTTATTATTTTTTATGTATTTTGCTATGATATTTTAGCAAAATATAAAAATTTTCCGTCAAGCAAATACGTACCACGAACACAGCACAACACATACCATAGTTGTATAAATTGGTATTAAGCGTTGCCTTTAATATGTAAGGGCTTATAGACTCCGTGTATTTAGTGAGGGATAGATGGTTAAAAGTGCGTAAATAATTACAACAAGCAAGAAGTTATAGTCGAGTTCGGGGAAAGTTTTTATTTCATATATATTTGCATACATAAATAAATATCATAATTGATTGCAAAACATAGTGAAAAGTGTTAAACTTAATGTTTTTAATATATAATAATATCGTATATATTTTAGATGATATTTGTATATAAACTGGCAACTCTCTTTAAATTACGACATAAACTTAAGGCTATGTTTTTACATGAGTTCACGATAATTGCGAACGAAGCCCCGATATTTGATTTGATATTTGTACTTGACATCTTTTACACCCATAAAGTCCTCTTATTACTTGACCTTTAGATATACCTAAATACAATTTCAGAATAACACATAATGTAGGCTCTTTTTGTGGCTAGTTTTACATTTTACATCTATCGGCAATTCATAAATGAACCATATATTTTTACACATCAAACACACTAGAGGTTGTTACTTGGAAAAAAGTAGCTGGCAATCCTGTAAAAGTGTAAACATTTAGCTTTTGAAATTAATTAATAGATCTTTACTTCGATGAATACCTTTCAATATGAACTTGTCATGTATATAGTTGATTTATATACTCACTAATAGATAATATTTTCATATGATTTTCTATTGAAGCTTCGACTCTAATAATTGTAAATTTAGAAGAAAAATTCGAAACACCAAAAGTATGCTTATGATCAAATGTCAAATTTGGGATGTGTTTCCTTGGCTTTCCCTCTTTCCAGCATTCCCAGAGATAAAATTGTTGTATGGTTCTTTTTACAATTGTTATAAGATATTTTTTTCTCTCAAATATTGTATTTGTAGCGCAAGAAGAGATAAAATATTTACATCATTTTAAAATATTCATTGACGTTTTTCACAAATTTTAAAAACATTTATTGCCGCCGAAAAGAAATTACGAATATGTTGATCAATTTGCTACACTTGGCAATATTGGTTGTCAGAATATTTCACAACGATTATTAGTAAGAACTGGAAAATTTTTTTGGTAAAAAAATTAGAGATATTTTTTAAATTAGTTTTTTACTTCAATTTTATAGAAAGAAATCAATAATCTTAGTACAACTAAAAAATTCTCCTGAGGCAGTGTTTGTAGTTGTGTTTGTTGCAAAAAACACAAAAACGCTAATAGATTAAATAACCAAATTATTTCGTTACTGGAAAAGGAAACGTAAAAGTCATTGAAATGGCTTATCGTTTAATAAATTCAGCGCAAATTATGGAGCGATGCCTCCGTCGTTCATATCTGAGTCATTCTACAGCATCTATTAAAGAGGTTTGTGTATATAGCCTACTAAGCGCCATTTTTGTAAGTTAAAGGAGGGTTTCTTGCGTGTTTTAGGTGCCGCATGGTGTTGGTTTTTTGGAACAAGTTCCCTTAGTTAGATATCTATTAGAACAGATTAGATATTTTTGCAAAAAGCCGCCAAAAGGCTTTGGAAAGTATTTCGATGAAGGTAAAAAACCTGGAGCCAAAGCCGCGGCATCTGAGGATACTGCTAAGAAAGGTACTGCCCCTGCACAACCATCTAAAAGTCCGCCTCCTACTCAGCCGCCACCGGTCCCACAACAGCAACAGCAGCGAAGTGACTGGAATTTCGGTATGTTTACGAATAAACAACAGCAAGGCGGTCGGCAGGGCAGTAATCGAAACATGGGCGACGGTGCTTCTGGTGACCGTGAAAAATGGATTGTTCTTGGTGCTATTGCTGCAGCAGCATTAGTAGGCAGTTTTGCTTTCTTTGAAGTCGGTTATAAAGAAATAGCATGGAAGGACTTTGTCAATAAGTAATTTTGGCTTGCATATCATCTTTATTTAATCATTATCATTTATTCACATGGCCATAGCTACCTGAACAAGGGAATGGTAGAAAAACTAGAAGTAATTAACAAGAAATGGGTGCGTGTTCGCTTACTGCCAGGTTACAGCAAGGATGCTGGTGGTATTTTGTGGTTTAATATAGGCAGTGTTGACTCGTTTGAGCGGAATTTGGAGAACGCTCAAGTCGAGCAGGGTTTTGAACCAGCAAACTTCATACCTGTCATTTACCGTACCGAAGTGGAGGCTTCTAGTTTGACCGGTTTACTGCCCACGTTATTGATTATAGGTTTTCTAGTTTATATGATGCGGCGGTCAGCAGATATGATGGGGAGTGGCCGAGGACGTAAAGGCGGTGGTTTGTTTGGAGGTGTTATGCAGTCAACAGCTAAACTTATCAACTCCGTAGAAATTGACGTACGCTTCAGGTAAGTTAATCTTGTGTCGTTGGGAACTTTCTATCTCTAGATTTGTCTTGTAGAGACGTGGCTGGCTGCGAGGAAGCTAAAATTGAAATTATGGAGTTTGTAAATTTCCTGAAAAATCCTCAGCAATATATCGACTTAGGTGCCAAGATACCCAAAGGTGCTATGTTAACTGGTCCCCCAGGTACAGGCAAAACCTTACTTGCAAAGGCGACCGCAGGAGAAGCTAATGTGCCTTTTATCACCGTCTCCGGCTCCGAATTCTTGGAAATGTTTGTAGGTGTAGGCCCATCGAGAGTGCGCGATATGTTTGCATTGGCACGTAAAAATGCTCCTTGCATTCTCTTTATTGATGAAATAGACGCGGTAGGCCGTAAACGAGGTGGTAAGTCATTTGGTGGTCATTCAGAACAGGAGAACACTTTAAACCAGCTTTTGGTTGAAATGGATGGTTTTAATACAACCACTAATGTGGTGGTGTTGGCCGCAACGAATCGTATAGACATTCTAGATAAAGCTTTGTTACGTCCTGGTCGTTTTGACAGACAAATATTTGTGCCGGCTCCCGATATCAAAGGTAGAGCCAGTATATTTAAAGTGCATTTGCAACCGTTGAAAACCGATTTGGATAAACAAGATTTGTCACGTAAAATGGCTGCCTTAACCCCAGGTTTTACAGGTGCCGATATTGCAAATGTATGCAACGAAGCGGCTCTAATAGCAGCGCGAGATTCAAATGACTCCATTATTTTAAAGAATTTTGAGCAAGCGATTGAGCGTGTCATTGCTGGTATGGAAAAGAAAACAAACGTCCTGGCTCCTGAGGAAAAGAAAACAGTGGCTCATCATGAGGCTGGTCATGCTGTGGCTGGCTGGTTCTTGGAGCATGCTGATCCTCTTTTGAAAGTATCCATAATACCCCGCGGGAAAGGTTTGGGCTATGCCCAATACTTACCAAAAGATCAGTATTTACTTAGCAAGGAGCAACTTTTCGACCGTATGTGCATGACCCTTGGTGGGCGTGTAGCCGAAGAGCTATTTTTTAATCGCATTACTACCGGAGCACAAGATGACCTTAAAAAAATTACTGATAGTGCATACGCTCAAATTGTTCGATTTGGTATGAACGAGCGCGTCGGTCAAGTTAGTTTTGACGCCGGTGTTCAAGGTGATCCGGTATTTACGAAGCCTTATTCCGAAGAAACCGCCCAAATGATCGATAAAGAGGTGCGTGACTTGATCAAGAAGGCCCATGTGGTGACCACGGAGTTGTTAACAAAACATAAGGAAGATGTAGCCAAAGTAGCGCAGCGTTTACTTAAGAATGAAATTCTCAGTCGAAACGATATGATTGAACTGCTTGGCCCACGACCTTTCAAAGAAAAATCCACCTATGAAGAATTTGTAGAAGGCACAGGATCACTAGATGAAGACACAACTTTGCCAAAAGGTTTACAAGACTGGAATAAACAAAAGACACCCGAAACTCCTACACAGCCTGGTAAACCAGTACCTACGACATAGATAAACAGACTTCTTTGACCGGTTTGCAGCAGTTCGTTTTTCGCCTCTGTCACTAATTTATTTGTTTATATCAATTCTGTTATGTAAGTTCTCACTTTCTGCATTCATACATGTGTAAGTGTACGCAAAACACTTGTGCAGATGCATATGACAATAGTGCTGAAACAGCAAATACCAGTTCGGCATTATGACAAATGCAAACAAATTAACTAAACAAAAAATAAAGTTGTTTAAACGATATTTAGTAAACATTGTATTGAATGAGTTTGTGAAAAAGAAAAAACTCGCTCTCCTGCTTTTCTATTTGAGTAATTTCGTTGTTCTTTGTAGAAAAATTGAGGTCTGCAAAATTACTGGGTTAACATATAAATCTATGGGAATTGTTATTAAAATTGTACTTTTCCTATAAAGCAAAAAATGATTTTCTAACTCTGGTGCCGAAATGTACACAAACCTATCGAAAGAAGTATGCATCCTAGATAATTGCAAGACTCTTGAAGAGTTTTCCTTGAAAATTTGAAATTTTCTACATAAAAACTATTAAAAGGCAAACATAATATCCGTCTGTAAAAGCTCAATATCCGGGCGTTATCATCGAAAAAATTAAATTATTATAATAAAATTAACGCGCCGTTTAGTATAAAAAATCTCTTCAGTTTTTGTAACATGTAGAGTTTTTGCATAAGTATATGTTACACTCAGTTTAGCTTTCAGAAATCATATGGACGTAAACAAACACGTATTGTCTATTTTGCGCAAGTATGTGTTATACTCAGTTTAGCTTTCAGAAATCATGTGGGGTAGGGGATTTAAGTTATCATTTACGTAGAAATTGTGGTGGCAATCCTATTTGCAGTTATGGTTGCAGTTCCTTATCGTTAACAAGAAAAAGCTCTATCAAAAGCTTAACCGGCATTTGTCACAATTTTTCTGTTAAATGTTTTTGCTCTTATTTGCTCTTTTCATACTCTTACTATCTTCAAACCCTATGCTCTTAAGCACATATTGTCTGATTCTGTCTCGATGTTTGTTATTTGTTGTTATTGGGGTTGTTGTGATATGTGCAGCTATGCACTTTGGAAATGGTACCGTGTATATAAATATATATATGCGTATGCATATATACGCTTATATGTATATAACTATATGTTTGTACCTATATATATACCTTTATATATATATATATATATATATATAGTAGGTAGTAGTGTCGATGGCTTTAATTGGAACTTTGCAAAGTATTAGTTTTTTAATACTGTTAATTTTTTATTTTGTGGCGCTGCAAGCAAATTTTATGACCATTATGCTGGGCTGAGAGAAGCTGAGAAATGTGATTTGTGAGTAAAAGAGTAAAGAGTTGGTGAACGAACACATCACTAAGTGAGAATAGTGTGAAAGGGTGTACATGAATTTTGCATGTTTGCCTTTGCTCGGCGTTTCTGTTTCGCTCGTTTTTCATTTATTTAGAGTAGTAGTTGCTGCTGATAGTGTTGTTAGTTTGCTTGTTGTTTTTATTACCACCGCCATCGTCGCAGCAGCAGATACAACTATCTTTTGGTTACGTCGCATGTACTTTAAATTTTAGCAAAACAGTATCGTGTCGGTAGTTGTCGCGAGCGCTTGCTTACTAAAAATAGTGGCGCTATAATACTTTAGCACAGACGACAAGTGTTTGTATTAATTTTCAAAATCCTAGGAAAAATAAAAAAGAAATAATTAATAATAATAATGATAATAAACATAAATTTTATAATTAGTGAGTAGTGCAAGCAAGGCAAGAAAAAAACTTAATAATAATATAAACAATAGTAAGAAAAGAGGCACATAATATGAAAAACACCTCATTTTCCAAACAATAGTTAAAAAAAAAGAACAAAAAAGAAATTTATATTTATGTCAATTAAGTGCAGTTGTTGTTAGTGTGTGAATAAAAAAAATTGTTCTTATTGTTGTTGTAATTTACAAATCCAGAGCCAATATAGTCGTTACAATTGCATACAAACATTTGCACATGCATTCAAGCTTCTAGCTAGCTTACAAGAAAGAAAATTTATACCGCTTCTTATTCATATGTTTAGTAATGTTGTTGTTATTTGACTTGAAAATTGCTTTAAAGTTATTGCTATTCAAGTGAATTTAACATTAAAAAGCAAAAGCAAAACAAAATATTCAAGAAATTTTTTCGTTTTTTATTATTACGTGTAAGAATTAAAGAATGTTTTCGGATTGCGGACTTGTGAATTGTTGTTGTATATAGAGGTGTGTGTGTGTGTTAGTATTCCTTGAAAATTCAGCCTTTTTTGGAGGCCTAGTTTATGCAAATTTCCATTCGACCCGTTTTACAGTTTGCTTACTTTGGTCTCTTGCAGGCAGACAAAATTCTGTTAAGGCTCTGCTTTAACATTCAGTCGGCTTCAGTAATAATAATAATAATAACGTTTTTGTTCTTGTTTTTGATATGTTTACATTATTTCCCGTACATGGTATCGCGC
The DNA here is from genome assembly GCA_000671755.1 of Glossina brevipalpis. Taxonomy (NCBI): domain Eukaryota; kingdom Metazoa; phylum Arthropoda; class Insecta; order Diptera; family Glossinidae; genus Glossina; species Glossina brevipalpis. The sequence continues at coordinate 1,293,805 of KK351033.1, forward strand.
GTTTTGCAAAATACAGTGCAGCAGAGCACAGCAACGCATAGCGAATTTGCTTACAGAGGACGGTTTCTGATTACAAGTTTGTACTTCTCAAGCTCTTGCTTGCTGTTATTGTTGATGTTGTTGCTGCTTTGTTTTTATTTATTTATTTTCTTGCCTTTTCATTGCGTCAAGGTCTCTTAGCCGGTATCAAAGCATATATGCACGCATACACATACGTATACGCAGATGCGTGCTTACATAGTACGTACATATGTGCATACAATGCATAATTCGTGGAAACCATAAATACATTTTCACTTATGCACAAGAATATAATTTTCATTATTGTTTTTTTCAAATCAAAGTTAAAGCACTCACGTGTAAGCGGTAACGTTGTATAACAATTCATTAGGATAGCTTAGCTTTCCATTGTTTTTTTTATTACGTTCATCGATGCCAACAGCTGATTGATATAATCGTCATTTCCGCATCTTTTACGCATTGTTATGATAGTTACTTTTTCTCGTTTTAAGTAATGGCGACATTGAAGAGAGTTTAGGGCAAAAAGTGCATAATCTTTACGGCTTTCTTTTGTTGTTATTTTCCTTTCGATAAAGTTTCAAAACTTTTTAATTGAAATGCAATGAAAAAAAAAAACAAAAGTGAAATTGAAATTGAATTGAGAAAATTAATTTCGATTATGCTATCATGTTATGATGGATAAAGGAAAAATTCTCAAAACGATTAGATTTTCTGTTGTATTTACAAATTTTATAATGAATTATTTTGGTTTATATATATATATATATATATATATATATATATATACATATACATATTCAGAGACTGGCTTGACGTAACAGTATATGGCCGTCTTTTCGTTTGCCCTTTTGTGTCTAGCTTTGTTAAAAATTTAATTTTTGATTTGATTAATTTGTTCCCTACTGGATAAGCAAAGAGTGTTCAAAGTTTAGAGATATACTAAAAAAGTGTTTGCTCACTGTCACGGATGTCACATGTTAATTAATAAAATTTTTGTTTAGTTCATGTTCGATCTAAATTGAATAGCAAGCGAAAATTGAATACAAACGAAAGTTTGTATAAATTGGTGTTACGCTCGTAGTTTTTTCAAACGATTACAACATAGCAATTCACGGACATTGATTCAGCTTGATCATAAACTTTATTTTGTTTGCAAGATGGTTTCAGTTGTGGTGGTGGCGTAAATTTTTTTGTATCCAAAAATGAATATTAGAGTGAAGCTGATTTATTACATATTTAAAAGTTTTCATTAATGGCGCGTTTCAGGTTGTACGAACTGTGGAACCGTTTAGGTAAAATTTTCATTTCATTTTTTTTTTTGTTACACTGAGCGTATAACCGATAGGTGCAGTTTATTGTAATATCCTCCGCACTTCTTGTATACCTAAGTTGGACTTTTTCACAAGATATTCAATTCTATACCTATCGAAACGATTCAATGTAGATTTGCGAGCGTCCGTAAAAAATTGCGTAAAGCTGTTTAACGGATAATTTTTATAGAAAATTTCGACAATTTACACAAATGCTATTCAAATGATTATTGTTTCCCTATCTGCTGGTAAAGTTTAAAGAAACTAAAAGAGATGCCACAATTTGCATTTGAATTAATAGTTTTTCTAATTTCGAGAATTTACTTTAAATGATTGTAAGTCTCTCCTTATGTTCATGTTGCTTCGGCACGTGTGAACTTCTTTATAATTCTTATAAAGTCCAAATTTCTTATATATATAGATATATATATATATATATTTATAGATATAGATATTTATATATATATATATATATATTTGTGTGACACATTCAGTTGTAATAGCTTAAAAAAAGTTGGTTAAGTCGTATGAATAATGCATAAATTTATTGTTATGCATACGACTGTATGCCTTAAAAGAAAAGTCGATCATTTAAGGGATAATATTGTGTTGTCATTATCCTCCTGTTTTTTTTACTAACTTAGCATTTCCCAAATTATCGTAAAATAATATAAAAAGATAATCAGAAATGGAAGGGGAGGGTTCTGAATTTTGATTCAAACGGTTGTATTTCCAAATATAGTTCTTGACCCTTATTATAAGGATATTGATTGCACTGGATAATTTGGCAATAACAGAAGACAATTGGAGATCCGAACATTTTCTTTAAAATCGAATTTTTGGAACTTTAAATGCAACGTGAAAAATCTCATGAAATGTATATATTCTTATATATATAGTTATGTCTGGCTCTCCGGTCTGTTTATTATTGGAATATTTAAATTTTCGAAAAGCAAAATTTACGTATTGGTTGACAAGTGGAAAATTTTCAATATGTTTTCCTTACTAACCGCCGATTCGTATCAAAAATCTGAAATGAAAAGACAAATCATAGACATAAGAGTTTAGGAAAGATAGAGTAAAATCAATTATTTTTGAAGAAGGAGAAATTATTGCCTTTTGTGTGGGATGATTTCATGTCGTTTTGAATTTAGTTTTATTTTTCAAACATAGATGATATGAAAAAATGAACCTTTACACAATCTTGACCATAGTCGGCTTACCTGTCAGTCATAATGTTAAAGTCGCGATAACACTATTGAAAATAAAAGTGAAAACACAATATCAATATCAAGCTATAAACGTTGTACTTAAGAAAAGATTAAATACATACGCAAGCTACACTACCTAACAATGCACAATTTGACGAGTAAGAAAAGGAACATGAATTCTTAGACAAATTTTCTTTTACCCTTTCTATTAAAAACTCACCCGTTTGCTCTCCAAATGATGTCGAAGAGTTTGACATAAATAATGATTAGATAAAACAATGTCAGGCGCTTATTATTTGTTGGATATTAGATTTTGCAGTATAATTTTCGTTGTATATCGGACGGTGTTGTGTAAATCTCAAAATCTTTTCTAACATTAAGTTATACATCGTAATTTTTCTTCCAGTGGGTAATAAAGTTGTAGTAGAAATTCTTTTTTTCCATTTGGCTTATGAAATTTAACTGAATTTTCATAGAGAATCAAATCTCCGCATCAGAAATCGATATTTTTCTTTTAACTGTATTCCTTTTATTTATAGAAAAATTTGTTAAACTTGGACAATAAGAACAAAAAACATAATTTTGATTCGTTATTAGAAAGAAAGATGAATAGAGAGAGAAAGAGATAGAGATAGAGAGATAGATAGGTAGATAGATAAATAGAGATAGTGAGATAGCTAGACAGACAGACAGACAGAGAGACAGAGAGAGCGAGAGAGAGCGAGATAGAGAGATATAGTGAGAGATAGAGATAGAGAGAGGGAGTGGAAGAGAGAGAGAGAGAGAGAGAGAGAGAGATAGGTAAATTTTTTGATAATTTTAATGGCAAGTGAATGTAGGATTCATGATGAAATGAACAATTTCAGTTGATTCGTTTTCTCCCAATGAGAAAAATGAATCCCGTAACGAATTGTAGGGGGATCACGTCAAGCTCTAAAAATCCCGACACGAACGGTCATTAATATTGAGCTTTACATTCTAAACATTTTGAAGGCAGTATGAAGAGTTGCGATTCTATGTTCTGCGGAATACGGGTCAGCTCAGGACGAGTGCAAAAGAACATTAAGAAAGCCGTGTAATCGCATTAAAGTATTCGATTGGTCGCGACAATTCTTTTTATCTTTTCTTTATCTTCCCGTTGAGATATCTATATACAAGTATAGCACGGCTTTGTCGAGGATTGTGCACACACTTATCATTCATTAATATCTGAGCCATACTCTCCACGCATTCGACAGTTTTCCGGCTAGATTTGAAGTTTTCTGTTTAAACAAATGTATCGCACCCTAATTTTGGTCGCTTGTAGGTAGTGTGAATGTTATCTATGTCGGTTGTTTCATTATTTTTTGAGTTGCTTTAATTATTTCCTCTCGAAACTTTAAATACATGTTCTTTCCATCAAATGACATTTTATATTTTCAGGTCTAAAACATGAAGAGCCGCAAATTTTTTTTTTACATTGACGCCATTAAATGGAAGAGGCTGCTCGTCACTTCTTCTCTGCACTTTGTTAGCATTAAAATTTACACGATTTACCCGACTATATTGTGTTATTTTGCGGAGGTCTCGATTAAATGCGACACTTATGCCGAAACATTTGTTTTATAGCGCGGCCCAGCAAAGTCTTGTATTGAAAGAGAATGAGCGACGCCGAGCGCTAATATCGATAAATAGGTAAATAGGAGGTCGTTGTAATGAGTAATTCATGTTCAAAGAAAAAGGTCGCTTAACGCAAAAGGCGATTCGACATATTGAAAATTGGCAAAAAATACGTTGTGAACATTTCAACAAGAGAGCTTATATATACTGCTGTCTGAAGTTTAAAAATAATACTTTAATACAAAGTTGCCGTAGTGTTGTCCTAGATACTCCCTCTTATGAATATCCTTCAAATTTAGCGCATCTTCCTAATATTAGGCGGTTAGAAAATCTTCAACATTAAAGAAATCGAATTTCCTAGATATGTTCTATACATTTAAATATATATGTCTCTACGGACTATCGCTTAATATTCGATAGGAATTTTGATACTATTGAGTTAGGGGGTATATACCCACGGCTTCCCTACTGCTTTCCTTTGGGGGATTAATTGAAGGTAGATTCAATATGTAGAAAGAAAATTTTGCAACAAATAGTATACCTGAACATTTCAAATATAGTGAAATGAGAAAAATTAAAATAAAAAAAAAATAGGAAAAAATGTAAATAAGTGAATTAAAATCTATGTGTATTTATTTTTATAACATTGTGGGAAATTTAAGAGTATTCCAATATTTTTAAAATATATTCAATAATATTAAATGAGAATAATTTTGATTTGATGTGTGCGCATACACACAGTTTCGCATATGCATATGCACATATTTGTATATAAATTTTAAAGATTTCTTTTTTTACACTCTTACGTTTTCCATTTAGCGAGTTATTTTTATTCAAATTATTTCGTTTATTTTTTCGTCTTCCAAGTAAATTTTAAATGAGTCTTTGGATGAATTTATGTACGTTTATGCAAATATGCATATATGTATCTGTATATATATATATATACATATTATGTACGTATGCAGCCAATTACGCATATAAATCAAATAACCAAGAAACGTAATAAACAACGTAGACAAAAAAGTACTTTTCACAATAAGAAAAATACTTATAACACTAAAAAGAAAAAAGTAAATGTGGAAACTGCGTTTGTCTTTAGGTAAGTCTTAGATACCCTAGCCTAGGTTGATTTGGGATACTCAACTATTTACCTTTCCATTCGAACGAACAACAAGCGAACGATTAAACCAATTTTTAGTTTAAATTTTTGCTAAATTTCAAGTCAATATCTGATACAAATGGGAAATTATTAGTGTAAATATATCAAAAATGTTGTATTTTTTTTAGATATTTTAATTTTTTAACTTTAAAAGACGTGACTTTCAGTAAATGACGATCGTTCTCCGTGTTAATCTAAGCAGTTCATTCAAAAACGTTGCGTTCGCTTTCTTTCTGAATTTACATGACCTGATAATATCAACTATAAAAGTATCGTTCTCTATAGATTTAAATGAATCATTCTGTAATATATGTAGAAGTTTTAATCCACTCATCTGGGCGCTGTAAATAGAAAGGTAAGATGAAGTTACTCTTACACTTTGTTGCTGAATATTTTGGTAAAATAATTTTGTTCCAAATTTTTAAATGAATCTTTTTACAAATTTGAAATATTAACGTTAATTTAGTACAGCGAAATAAAGATATTGTTTCCTTTAGATGCTTCCTTCGCTTAACATTTTTCGTGCCATAATTATAAAGTAACGTAAAAATCATTAAATTAATTGCCAGCCCTTCTGGAGGTTATAGCACGAGACACGAAAAATAAAAGCAGCATAAAAAAGTTGTATAGGCTTTTTGGCTTCTTTTTGGCCAGTTTTTCAATATCGAAAGAATGCTTGCAGTAAAATACAAATAATGTTTAGCTTGAAATATTTAAAAAAATAGTACATAATTAGCCAAGAAAGTGTATAGACAGTGTATCTCTTTTTAATATTATTTGTTATAGTGTATGATACGGTAAACGATGTAACAAACTTAATAGATTTCCTAGTTGTATGGAAAGAAGAAATGAAAACAAAAATTTCAAATGCAATGAATGCAATTGTTGTAATTACATAGTCACGTGTATTCTTGATTGGCAGTCAGTTAGCGCATTTATTTATTTAATACTGTGCTCTGTAGATACGCTTTGTGTGGGATATAAGCATACAATCTAACATGACCATGTGTATAAACGTATGAGAGAGTCTTTATAAATATGTATTTATGTATATGCGCATTTATGTACGCGAGCGACTGTGTGTGTGTGGTTTTTTTTTGCTATGCGAGCTGGAGGTAGGAATCTTTCAAAGATACTACCGGCCCGTGCCAGTAGTATGCACGATTCGTCATCCATGGTGCCTACTTACTAAACCTACGCCTTATACACGTTTCGTCGACCACTCTCCTCCGCGGGACCACCGTAAGGTATTGCTTCGAGGAGGCTAGTTGCCATCAGTGCGCTACGCCTGTTGGGACCTTAGTGGAATATTTTCTAATTAATTCCCACTACCTCTTCTCTCCACATGCTGCCTTTCGAGCCTTCGTAGTTCTTCGAGCATCTTGCTGACGAAGTTATTCACCGTCGCTCATGTTTCGGGGTATTTGACCATGCCTTTAAGTACATTGTGAATACGATCTCTCAGATGACCCTATGCCGCAGATCTTGGACAATTGAACAAAACGTGCATAGTGTCCTCTTCCACGCCTGCACAGTTCGGGCACGCTGATGAACTATCATGTCCGAATTTGTTTAGTTCCTTCCTGAAACAGACATGGCCAGTCAAAAACTGCGTGAGGTAGTAATTCACCTTCCCATGCCATCTCTTCGTCTATTCTGCAACATCGGGTATGAGCGCGAACGTTCACCTGCCTTACGCTGCATTCTCCCACCTTGTTTACCACTTGTGCATTCATATACAGCGCTCCTTTGCCCCCTTTCGTACGCGCGTCGCATTTCGTCCGCCAGGATATCGATGGTGATAGCCCCTGTAACCACCAGGGCCGCCTCTTGCGAAATAGTATGGAAGCCGTATATTTGTCTTAGGGCGCTAAGTCGATGTATTGCCGCCAATTTCGTGTGTGTATGTGTGCGCATGTGCATGTGTATGTGTATGTATGTGCTTACGCTTATTACACTGAAATGGGAATAATATTTTATTGCACTTCTCGTCAACCTGCCCCTGCGGTGTGCACTAATGGTCGGCGATAACGATTATAAATTTTATTTATTTAGAAAGAAAAAAAATATACGAATAGAAAAAGCTAAAACTATGAATGGGAAGCTTTTGATCGCGTTTACTATGTAACAGATAAACGCCACGACAACAACAGCAACAACAATCAGCACAGTAACAGTAATAAAAACATGCAATAATGTATTGTGTAGAAAACTTACTTAAAGCTAAACAAGATCAGGGAGAATAATAATAAGGTCATACAATGGTTATATATATACATATATATATATATATATATATATATATATATATATATATATATAGAATACAGATATATGTTCGTGCATTTATATATTCGTGTATGTATATATATATATATAATATACATATGCATATATATTAGTAGTAATAATGCATTAACTTTTGGTCTCCAATGTCAGAGGAAGGCCTTCATACAATAATTGGTTGTGTTTAATATAGACAAAAAAACTTAACTAAGGGGGGCTATTGTTTATCTATAATATACAGGCATATGGGAATAATTCACGCATATAATCGAAATCGTGATAGCTTTTAGAAGTTATTTAATACGTTATTTCATTTATATGTAAATCGTACCTAGGTAGATCAGAGACTGTTTAAGTCATATACATAAGTATTCTCTTAAAGATTTCGAATTTTGGATAAATAGTAATTTCATCTCCTATCATTTTACAACTGAGGTAAATGAACTTCCTAAATGTTTTTGTTTTTGTCCAAAAACGCAATTTTTAAATATACGACCCGCTTATGTTTAAAAGCAAATAAAGTTTGTTTGTTTGTACACGATCAAGGAATTAGAAGAACTACATCCATAGCTAGATGGATGCTATAACAGATGTAACAGATATATTATGAGTGTCTGTAACCAACGAAACTTCGGGAAGATTGCTAATATCTCATGCGAACGAAAAGACATGATGCAAACATGATTTCTAAACATGACTAAGGTTAGTTTTATATTGTAAAGCTCGCGTAGCAACACCAACACCACCATATTCATTCACGAGATGTTCCCTTTTTCGATTAACATGCTCTAACCGATAACCTGTTTTTTGCTTAAGCAGCGTTTTCATCTTTATGATCAGACACGTTAGCCGATATCTTCAAGAGATCAGTTGATCTTTTGGCAGGGAAATCATATTGCGCACGAAAAATAATAAAAAAGTGTAGTTAGCTACAGACAATATTCCCAATTAAATAGAAATTTTTTTATTCTTTTGAAATAAGTGCTCTTTATACAATTAAAAAAGCAACAAAAAATTATTTGCGCGCGCGTCAGTGTTGAAGTAAAATTCATTTCATTTATTGCACGTTTCCATCGGCGATAGACGAGTATGTCCAGACCTAGATCATATTTGATGCGTTCTTGGTCTTTCCGGAGGCTTTTGCGTTACTCGTAAATCTCGCGGTTATGATTCGGCGTAATCGCCAAAGATTCACTCTCATGTTAAAATTAGTTCTGTTAAAATAATTTTTTTGCTGATTCGCTCGTCAAACACAAATAAAACCTCGATATTGCATAGAATTTACCGAAACACATAAAAGTCGTTATATAAGATATAGCGAGACTTGAAAATATTCGTTGGTTTCTGTGATCTGAAATATGTGCACTTATGATGTTTGCTTTCAAGGTAAGACCAAGAACGAATATTATCAACAAATTTAATATGCGGTATTTGAAATTATATTTTTGGGCAATTTTGGAAATCTATTGAGACGTAAGTTGCAATACCCCAAAAACAGTCATTTTTTGTTAATTCGTAATTCATAATTCATAAATGCCTTTTGAATGATTTGCTTAATTGATTTCGTATGCAAGCGTTATCTAATGAGAGTGAGAGATGAAAATTTTAAGAGACATGAAAAAGTCAAATCGGTTCCGTTACCTCCGTTGAATATACATTTTACGGGATATTCATTATGTATTTCTGATTGGCCGATAGGCGTTAAAATTTCAGTTAATATTGAATATGATTTATTGTTCCTTACTTTTTGAAGACAATGAAGCTGGCCTTTGCTTTTTTTTTAAAGAGAACGATAAATAAATATGTGAAGACCCTTAGTTGGTTTTTGTACCTTGATAAGTAGAAAATAGATTTTTGTATCAACATTTTTTTTTTCATTAAATAAAAAAATGTGAAAATAAATTCAAAGCAAAAATACGAGCAATTTTTTATTTCATAGGGCTGTGTAGTTAGACATTAGTTTTCAACGGTGTAATGAATACAAAAAAAGCCTTAAAAAAAGAATAAAAAGACACCATAGTCATCAAACAACGTTCTGTGCGTATGTATCTGTTCGGATAGTAATAATAATAATAATAATAATAATAACAATAATATTAGTACTTATTATATAATAATTGAAAGTCTTAGAAAACCACATCAGTGTTTCCTGCAATATAATCCGAAAAAGATAGAAACGAAAGGCAAAAAGTGAGAGAGAAGGTCTGACATGTATTTGACCGAATTATGATTAAAGTTTTTATAAAATACGTTTGCAAAGACACCAACGTATGTGTGTTTTTCAAATTGTTATGTTAGATAAAAGCCAATTAATCCCGTGTTAATTAAGGACGCGTTTCGCGTCTATTTGCTTTGGTTTTGTATTAATCAACGTCGTCAAGCCATCTTCCAAAGAAAATCTAAGTAGTGATCAAGTGTTGCCTTGTGTTTTAAATTTAAATTCCTTAAAATCATTTTCAAAGAAATAAAAAAAGGAATATTAAAGAATATAAGCAAATAATTAATATAACATAATATTAAATATTTATTAACACAACGCTTAAATTTTATTAATTTATAAAAATATAAATAAATAAATAAAAAGGAAAAATAAGAAAAGTAAGCAAATCACTTCCACTGCAATTTTACATTAACATCATGGACATGAAGATCGAACATCAACAAACCAGCGCTACCAATCAACAAGCGGAAATGGCGTCACCATCCGAGGTGCCAAACGATCCAGGGTAAGTGTAGCTAAAATTTCAACTGAAAAGTTTTCCAAACCACATAAGATACTTTTTCGATAGCAAATTGTTTATATTGCTTTATATCAGGCGTTTGCATTTGCGTTGTTGGAAATATATATTTTTTCATATGATCTTTAATGTTTGTGTAGTAAATGGCTATATTCGGTGCCATTGGTTTTAATAAAATACTCTTACGAAAATCACAAACTGGTAAAGTAAAGCAACAAACTTGCCGAAATCGATGACAAGGACGTCTTCATATGTGATACCTGCCGTGGTTAAAAAAGACGCATTTGCAATGAAACTACGTCGGGAAATTCGGCAGCGAGATATAGTAGAATGGGACACAACGTTTGTGATGGTCATAAGGTTTATTGAAACTTCACTGGGAAATTCAGTAGCAATGTATTAGCAGCGACACCAGAATGGGACGCAACGTTTGTGATATTCGTAAGGTTTATAAGCGGAGCATTTCGCTTAAGAAGTATCAGTCATAAAATGCAGTCGAAATAGTTAATCGTGCTATAGAGCCGCAATAGTGAGTTGTGCACTGATAATTGTATATTGATAGTGTTACACTGATAGTTGTACGTTGAGAGTAGAATAATGATATTCGAGTCAAATAAGTATTAGAGAAATAGGTTCCTTTAAATAATTGGAAAAATCATTTAGATACAATTCCTACGATTTGGCGATACGGATTGTTTTCTGAAGAGATAATATAAAAGGCACTTTTGCAACAATACCATAGTGCTACATCGCGCCAAATCAACTTTTAAACAGCAGATGTAATCAAAGCTTTGTATTATATTTGTAAACATCCCCGTTAGGAGCTTATAACTGCCATAAAAAACAGGTTCAAAACAAATTCTCAAAAACGAAATAATAAGAGATCTCACGGTGCACAAGGTGATCAATGTAGATACGGATGGCAAATCACGGAGATTAAAATTGAATCATTTAGTTGTATATACATTTATTTACGATAAAATAATAATTATAATAAAAATAATAATAATCCAATAAACTAATCATGATATATAATAGGAATATATAATATATAATAAATAATATATAATATATAATATATAATATACAATATATAATATATAATATATAATATATAATATATAATATATAATATATAATATACAATATATAATATATAATATATAATATATAATATATAATATGTAATATATAATATATAATATATAATATATAATATATAATATATAATATATAATAT
>KK351033.1:1306066-1339379 GCA_000671755.1 Glossina brevipalpis
CACACACATATATATATATATATATATATATATATATATATATATATATAAATATATAATATTGAATGACTAGATTCTTATATATGCATAAGTGTATGTATGTATGTATGTATGTATGTATGTATGTATGTGTATGTATGTATGTGTGTGTGTATGTATGTATGTATGTAAATACTTTTACGTTAATATTTATGCGTTTATATGCATGTACGTGTCTTTTTTTCATATAATTGAAATAGTTTCCCGTTGAATACATTAAAATTATTGTGCTTACTGTCCTAGTGACGAAAGAGGTGGTGGGGCACTGCGTGATCGAGGGAGCATAAAGGGACAAGTGGGATGCACATATTGAAATATTAAGAAGTAGACCACACAAACACACTATATATATATATATACAGCAGGCCAGAGGGAAACCGAACTTTGATAACCTGCTGAACCTCCACAAAACGTATGTACGTATGTATGCATATATATATATATATATATATATATATACATATAAATATACATACGCGTATATACGTATGTATGTATGTTTTAGGTACGTACGTATGCATGTATGTATGATTACATGTATGTATGTATGTATTTTTATATATATGTATGTTTGTATGTATGTATATATGCATGCACGTATGCGTGCGTACATACATAATTGTGTGCGCCAATTGTGTATCAGAGTCAAGTGGCAGTGCTGGCTGGTAGTTTTATAGTACCGATGTCGAATTGCAGGTGCTTCACTTCATGTAAAAGCTATGCGTGCGAAATCGTTTTTCATAATAGCAACAGAAGTGCAGTAGGTATTACAGTGCATGTAAAGACGACAGAGACAAACAAAATAAAAAGAAAACAAAACAGCAAAACTAACGTAAAAGTAAAAACAAAGAAAAAAATGAATGAAAAATAATTTTTGCATAAATCTTGAATTAATTCAGAAATACATCTGATGACGTTAACAGATGCAGTGGTATCCAGTTAAATAGATGCGATTGCAAATGATAGCAAATATGTGTACATGTGTATTAGTATGAGTAAGCACACATACGAGTTCATTTATATGATGTTCACTTGTAGGGCTCTTCCATTCAGCAAAATGAAATTATTGTCTGATATTTCGACTTGGCGGTCGGTCGTACGGTGGCAGACTGGCTGACAGCCCTGCCTTAACGTTTTGGCTGAGTGAATTGCACTGTTTTGTGCGGTCGATACTGTTTTGTTCTCCTTGTTGCTACGTACACATATTTGTTCCTGTTGACTGACAATCAAAGAGGAGGTGAAACGAAGAAGAAGAAGACCTGTGTATGTTGAATGACAACAACAAGAACAATAACAACGACAACATTTGCAAATGATTTTTTTAAGGAAGTTTCAAAAGAAATTAGAAACAAACAAAAAACCCGCAGCAAACGAAAATGTAAATACAAATGAGAATCTATTAATACTAAGTCTGTTGTTTGCCAAAATATTTTTAGTCATCAAATCGTCAGCAATTATCCAAAAAGTGCAAATGCAGAACATACATGTAACTTCAAAATAATTAAAAAAAAAAAAAATACATATAGAAAATCTGGTTTCGAATATTCCAAATCAATATTCTATTAACGTATACACTACTTTATAAAAAAGTTTCCCAGCCTAAGATGAGCGTTATGCATAAAATACGTAGTAAGCTTATAAAAGAAAAAGTACAATTTAGTCTTAATATATATAGGAGATATTGTGTATCTCAACTTCGGAGTGGATACCTGAATTGGTAGTTGAGGAAGAAAAAAAAGTAAGTAAGTTTTTATTAAGTCTGAGACAGAAAGCATGCTGAATACGTCAATAGCCTCTTTTTACAAATGGACAGACAGAGGGATAAGTAGACGGAAGAGGCGATATACAAAACTTACGCCTAAACATACAGAAAGACATGCAGAATGGTTAAAGCAGCGACTGCAGATATTTCTCTAACTTTTCGATCTTTCCCATAAGTGAGTGGTTGTGAGTATAACTCCTCCGAAAATCCCAATGACAAATGTAAAAATCTATGTAACAATGTCTTATTAATTTGTTGTAACGCTATAATGTTATGTACTGAGTAGAAGAATAAAGGTAAACTTGAAGCCAAGTAAATATTTATATATTGCTAGTACTAGAGGTCATTAGAGGCCAATGGGAGCTTATCAATCGTATCAATTTTATTCTATAACATTCAGAAATATGCACCGAAAACTGTATTGATGAGGATATATCTTTAAAACTAATGAAAAATTTGCATTGTAATCGCTCTCAGACACATCTTTTTCAATCGAATGTTGCGGAATTAATCACAATTTTTGTATTCAATTTCTTTTTGATCTTGTATTCTTCAGTTTCTTGTTTGTGCCGGCTTTAAGTATTCGGCGTACGAATCGCCTAATGCGATTTTCTTGCACAATATTTGCATTATAGAAGAAATTATATTTTTTCTCTTTCCTCTCTAACTCGCACTGTTATCACCGTAACAGTGTTTACTAATATATCTATATCACGACAATATCGTTTAAACTGTAAATGAAGGTTTACGCAGACACATGGAAATATGTACGTATATATTAGTATTCATTGCGACTGGGGCAGGTAAGACTCCATCACGGTTTAATTGAAAAATCGCTACAGTTTAGAAAACTAATGCCTCCGTTTTCCTATTATTATATATTTTCTTATTCTTATGCTATTTTGTTTTGCACAAATGTTAGGAAATTTAGAAAGCAGCGGCAGGACAGGAATAGCTTTCCGCACGATTTAATCTATGCACTGTTGCAGTTTTTCTTTTAATAGTTTTCTTTCCTTCTAACGTTGTTTTTTTTTCTTTATTATTATTTTTGTTGTTGTCTTTATTGTTGCTACTGTCGTAATGCTATTATGCAACTCTTTATCTGCAAGCAAAGGAAAAGAAAACCAAAACTATTGTTTTTATCTTTTTTTTTCATTTCTTATTTCTTATTGAGGTTATAATAAGTTTAGCGTTCATATTTGTTTTAAACAAATACTTAAGATGTGATCAGTTTACTATTAGTAGCCAATTTCAGTTTACTCAAAGTCCTTAGTAATGAGCACAAAGATAAATAGAATATTTCGTTAATGGGAAAATCGAACTATGTCTTGAAAGAACATAGAATTGTAAGTTTATTATTTATAAGACGATGAGTTTTACGTAATTTTATGTATGCTAGTTAATATGTTTGGAAGGCTGGTATTCCTTTGAATGCTGTATAATCGTTCATGCTGTCATAATCGTCATGTTCATGCGGAATATTATGAATGTAGTATGATTCTTATACGCAGCTAGCCTACCAATCAATTATAAACACAATTTATAATTTTTCTTCTCGTTCATTCTCGCGACTTGTGTGTGTGTGTGTGTATGCATGTCTCTAACTTTTCAGTTCATTTCTAAAGTTGCAATCGTTGAAAAAATATTCTTCGCGGAAAATAGTAAAAATTTAACTCAACTGTGCACAAAGTGTATGGGGGTTTATAATTGCTGGCATTTCTCTGCGTTTATGTGTGTGTGTGTGTGTGTGTCTTTTTCTATGTTCTCAACGTTTTGTATCTTCACATAATTTGTCATGTGAAAAATTATACCCATACATTCACGTTTGTGAAACGTTAAAAAATTTTAAGCTTCATCCTACTTTCAGTTTTCCTTCCCTTACTGCACTCCTCAGTACTCAGTAAAAATAAAGGAAAGAAAGAAAAAAATCTGAAAAACAAACATTGCTTTCTTTTCCCTGTGAATGAAAAGCCTAAATCAATGTGGCAAAAACCCCGCTTGCTGTTCATTCTTGCTTCATAATGTTGACAACGTTAGCGTCAACAACCTTTATGTGTTCTTATGTTTGTGTATGCTTGCGTTTTTGAATGTATGTATGAGAACGAATGCTCGCGTTCTATTTTGTCTTCGAGAAACTAAAACATCAAGGCTATGGATGCAAGCGTATGTCCCGAATATGACATCGGCAGCTCTAGCTGCATTACACGTACATGCAAATGCATAAAAATACATGAGAACATACATACTTACATACACACACATACATATATAAATATATATAGAAACACGTTCGTACTTAGATATATTATACACTCCACTACTTTTACTGCTTCTGCTATTAGTAACATTTTTTTCATATTGTAAATATTCATATTTCTTCATATAACAATGAATGGCATATAAATACAAAGCTACATATCTATATACATAAATATAAATATATGTATATCAATGTACATATATTCATTCACACACACACACACACACACACACACACACACACACACACATATATATATATATATATATATATATATATATATATATATATTTATAATATATGTAAGCATAAACATGCTAACGCTTACACACATACACAATATGAATTATAATCGCGCAACTCATATACATATGCTTTTTATAGATGAATAGAAAGTCTGGACGATTTTAAATCAACCAACTGCAAAACCTTTCTTGGAAATTACACTGAACAAAACATATACAAAAAAAAAAAGGAGAAAAGACTAACTAAAAGGGTACAAGGCGAGCAAACTCACAACGCCGTAGCTCGGGATATGTAAAAGTTTCAGTTTTCTATCTGCATGCCTCACAAAACGATAAATAAAAAAACTTATAAAGATTATCAAATAAGAAAGAAAAGGTAATAATCTTTTATTCCTTTCAGAACATTTTAAGTATTCTCTGAGATCCTATTTATTATACCTTAGATGGCTTAATAAATGTTGAACGTTCATCAGGTCAAAAATAAAATATTTATTGTATTCATGCGATTTGGGACTAATTCACATTAGCTATCTTACTCCCGTCAATATATTTTAAATCATATAACATTCTTATCAATTGATAGCTGTGGTTGCGATTGTAGCGTAAGCGATAAAGAAATTCACTAAAATTTGAGAGTACCGTGTAGAGTTTCTAAAATGTATGACCCTCAATAAAAAACGAAATGGGGTCATGTAGCACTATAAAAACTACTTTGGAACTTTCTGTGGTCACTGTGGTCTTATTTGATTCGATATTTACTTAGAAATATCTTTCAGAGGTGAGAAATTGACTGGATCTTGGAGAGTTTGAATATAACAGCAGTAATTAAATCTTCTTATTTATATTGTAATATTAAAGCTTTGTAAAAATCGTTAGACCTTAAACAAAATTTTTATCTCTTATTCCTATCTTTTTCAAAATGAAATTTACGTCTTAACAAGCAAAATAAAAACTAAAACTTTATGTTTAATAATATTTTAACCGTGTTAAATACGTTACATTTTCTTTTCCATTTTCTTTTCCCTATTTATTCTTTTTTTTCTTATAACGTTTTTAAAAGACTGTGAGTTTTAAAGGGTTTCATTACAGTTTTAGAAAAGATTTAAATCATTGTGATTACGAAGCTTAACATAAAATTTTTTGAAAAATTTTCATCTCTTTGCCTAGCAAAGAAGAAGAAGAAGTAAGATATGAATTTGAAGTTTAATATGATTATGTCTGTTCTTCACACAAAGTAATAGTTCTTGAAAAACAATCTTTGGCTATTGACTATTATTTACAGCAATTTTTCTCTAATACCTAATCTATAATCTGTAGTGAAACTAACGAAGAAACGAATAACAATTCATGTTATAATTACAATAGTTATTGTCCTAGAATCGTATAAATATGCATTCGAAAAAAGGTCGTTGGCCCTTAATAGGTCAAATATCGACTTCAACTAAAACTTACAGTTTTTAGGTATTATATCTAAATTAGTAGATGCATGTTCACAGCCTCAAATGTTATCTTCAGTATCGTTACTCTTTGAAGTTTATGAATTGAACATAAATTTTTTTTAATCTAATAGTCCGTGTGTGCTGTACTGATAAAATCATAGATTTCATGTATTAAACTGTTAAATTGCATAAAACTATTACCCATAACCTATACGTCTATTATTGCACGCTTCTATCCTTTACATGCTTCTTATACGTTAATACACCAGTTACTTAACATTAATCAAATTTTCAATTATTATCTCTTGCACACAAAAGTTCTGTTGCTACCTCTTCTTTAAACGATGTTTTTAAAGCAATTTCTTAACAAAATTTAGTCTTCAGATCTTTAAGTACTAAATAGCGTAGTTTATGACTTAGTTTTCTTTTCAGTGTTTAATGTAAAATAAATAAAAATGTTACATTAACTTTGTTCTGTTGCTCCATTCACGTTAAGCTTTGTAACACGAGACTTACAGCTAACAACAACTATTCGTGTAGCATTACTAGGAGAAGCAAAAATATAAAACAGAAAACCTGGTACATTCACACGTCATGTTTACGTTCATATAAACGTATTTATAAATGAAAATACACAGTCATAAACGTGCATACGAATGTTTACAACCTCTGGCCAAATGCATACAAGAGGTGCATCTTCTTCAAAAGTGACAAATGTCAGTAACAGTAACTATTATGGCCGTGACTGGCGAGAATTAACTTTAACTATGAACAGCAATGAAAATACAAACACATAAAATAGATATATACTCTCTCACATAGGCAAATACAAACTCGTATATATGTATATATATATACATGTTTATAGAAACTTACATACGCATTTAGTTGAATGTTATCAGACGGACAGTGGGCTTGGTGAAAATTGCAACTCAAGATGTAGTCGGCGGAATTTTTCATGTCTACATATATATATATATGCATACACACGCATGTTTGTATACGTATACGTATAAAAAAACTTGTATATGTTTAATACTTAGCTAAGTAATACTGAACAACAACACAGAAAAAAAATGAACAGAAACAACATTTGATGTGTGTGGGAATCGAAATATGAAATATGTGTGTATGCTAGTACCTTAGCTTCTATATGTATGTAGGTATGTGTGTTATGAGCATAGGACGGTGAGTAAAGTGCATGGCTATGAACGTAATGTTTATAAGTTTCTTTGTTGCTGTTAGTGTGTTTCTGTATATTTTATGAGATTGCGTGTGCGACTGAAATGTTCTAATTTTACAGCATTCATTCTTGCATGCATGCATACAGATGTACAACCATGCATCTTAACAAACTTATACACAAATGTAATATTTACGGGTATTTGTATATATGCTGGAAGGAATTGCCATGGCATGTGTCTATCATTTATCCATAGAAGCATACTTATATACTATATGTTATTTGTTTTATAGATTATTTATCTATTTGAGGTTATTTCTTGATCTACGTGGTTAAAGTAAGGTACATACATGTATACATGCACACACACACACACACACACACACCACAGGGCTAAGCTCAGGCTACTGTGGGGGTCACGGGTGGCGGATTGTGATCGGCCTGCACGTACCCAAGGGTATATCTGTAGGCTAGCTGTGAATAACCAATAAGCAGTCTCCGACCAAGAGCGGTAGAGGAGGAGGGGCGGCTGAAAAGGCCGCATAACCCTGCGAATCCTCGGTGACGGGACGAGTAAGCGCCGTCCTTTGTATAGGTGCTCCCTACTCTTAATACGGGGTGGCACCGAGGGAGACAACCCTACAAAGCCTATAGATAGGCATCAAGACCGAGCCCGGTAAAGTCTTGATTATGGTATACCGGAACATCGACTGGAACTGAGGATTTCGAGCTGGTGGTGGCAGTATTCCGTTACCTGAGTATGTTGGAGTGACGTCCAGCCGAAATGGCTTTCGGGCTAATGCTGACACCGCCCCCGCCCAGTTAAAATTATGGCAAGTCTGGGAAGTACGTTCTAGGCCGCACCGTTCAATTGGTGGGTGTAGGCCCAGTTGAGATGAACTCCTGGCTAATGCTGGACCTGGCACTGAACGCTAGTCTCATAAGGGCTAGCGTCAACCCACTGCATGGCCTCACTGCTTGCAAAGATAACAATGAGGTCCTAACAGCAACTACACCAGCGGAACCGGATAGCGGCTTCCCAGTTGAAGTCCATATAACATAAAATGTACTCATTAACTAAAGCAAAAAGAACAACTCCGACGTCTGCCGGATCGGCCAAAGTAGCAGACAGCAGGGTTCACGCCAACAATCTCAGCGAGGAGAACCCATTTAAGGCGAGTAGCAGAATGCTACGATCGCCGGTTGGCGACCAGGCTCAGCCGCAGACGCCATCTTTTGCAAGGCTGGGCAAGCACTTAGAGGCACTGGTGGAGATGCTGGAGGACGGCAAAAGGCGGTCCATCCACCAAGCGATGAGAGATGCCATCGATGGCATCAAAATGGCGTCCGAGGAGTGCCTACTATTAAGTAGCCAAGCGACGTAATGTGGCCAGCACGGCCAAGGCGGCCCCGCAGAAGCCCACGGGCCAAACGACAAGGGCTAACGGTGAGGACCAGCAAGTGTTGAACGGTCGCGAACCAAAGTGGGAGAAAGTACTCCTAAAAAATAGAAGAAAGCAGAAAGAAACAACTCCGAGAGTAAAGCCCGACGCTATTGTCACAGCGGCTAAGGGTGAATTGTCGTACGCCGAAATGCTCCGCAAAGTCAAAACGGAGCCCAAGCTCACCCAGCTTGCAAAAACAGTGAGCAAAATAAGGCGAACACAGAAAGGGGATCTGCTATTACAGCTTGGTGAAACAGGCGACAAGGCGAACGAACTGAAGGACGCTGTCAGCTAACGGCTAGGGGATCAAGCGGCGGTGAGATCCGTCAAAAAACAGCGCATCGTCGTATGTAAGGACATCGACGAGATTACCACGAAAGAAGATATCGGTGAGGCACTAAAAAACCAGCTCGGTGCCACCGAGGCAAGCGTTCTGAGTCTAAGAAAATCATATTGCGGAACGCAAACTGCCGTAATTTGGCTGAAAATGGGTGACGCCGCGAAGATTCTGGCAAGTGGAAAGCTCAGGATAGGCTGGGTGGTCTGTAGGGTCAGAGAGCACAAGACCCCCTTGAAATGCTTCAGGTGCCTGGAATTTGGGCACATAGCGAAGCAATGTAAGAGCTCCTGCGACAGATCCAAAAGTTGTCGAAGATGTGGCGAAGAAGGCCACATTGCTAAAAACTGCGCGTTCTGCAAGGGGAAACCGAACATTGACGCAAAACACGTCGCGGGAAGCGGTAGCTGCTAAAAGCGGCCATATTGACGCCAGCAACAGCACTGCTAGATACAGACAGCCAGCACTACGGCTTTGCGAGGGCGAGGGTGAAAGGCACAGTCTATTATAGTTGCTACGCACCCCCAAGCTGGACGCAGTCCGAATTCGTGCGAATGCTAGACGAACTGGTAGTAGATGCCCGGAATAGGCCATCAGTCGTAATAGCGGGCGATTTCAATGCATGGGCCCTAGAATGGGGAAGTAAGACCTACAACGCAAGTAGCTTGTTGGAGGCCTTCGCCGTGTTGGAGGTGACACTGCTTAACGATGGTCGTAAAAACACATTCCGGAAGGCAGGCACAGGATCAAAAATCGATATCACCTACGTCAGCAATGGTTTGGCGTCGAGATCCAGATGGTCGCTCAGCGAGCATTATTCAAACAGCGATCACCAGGCCATATTCGTCGACATTAAAATGAAAGAGGGTGGGGGAAGTATCGGGGCCAAAGCCTTCGACGAGGACGCCTTTAAAATCATTCTGGATTCGCATGAGAGGTTGGAAGGCACGGCTAACCAGCAACTACGGAACATGCAGGAACTGCTGACGAACGCATGTGACGCCGCCATGCCACGCAGAAGTAGCAGCAAAAGGGGAAGTCCATGCCACTGGTGGAACAGTGAAATAGACTCACTGAGAAAGGACTGCCTGAAGGCCAGAAGGAATGTATAGCGGGCCAGAGGGAAACCGAACTTTGGCAACCTACTGAACCTCTACAAAACTCTGCGCCAAGAGCTGAAGAAGGCCATCCGAAGTAGCAAAAGAAATAGCTTCGAACGCCTGTGCCAAGAAGCCGATATTAACCCCTGGGGCACAGCATATAAAGCTGCAATGACGAAACTGAGAGGGCACAAACTGCCACAAATTACTTGCCCTCTTAGATTGCGTCAGATCGTGGCGACATTCTTCCCACAAAGGCCGCCTTATGTAGCTGCGGATTTCTTTGGCAGGGAACAAGAGCCACCCCCGGTCGTCACTACGGGAGAAGTACTTGCGGCCAGCAAAAGAATCGGCGACAGAAAGGTCCCTGGCTCGGACGGGATTCCCAATATCGTCCTAAAAGCAGCGATCAAAAGAAGACCGGAAATATTTGCCCAGCTCCTACAACAATGCTTCAGAGAGGGAGTTTTCCAAGGCAAATGGAAGACACAGAGGCTGGTCCTGATCCCGAAACACAACAAGTCACCGAAGGACCCATCATCATATAGGCCTATTTGCCTTCTAGATACGATGGGCAAAATCCTTGAAACCGTAATATACGAGCGTCTTTTGTTAGTGGCAGAGGAAAGGGGTGCCCTATCCGAAACCCAGTACGGATTCAGAAGAGCGCGGTCGCTAGTAGATGCTATCAAACACGTAGTAAGGCTGGCATCTGGCGCCATAGCCGGGGACCGATGGAAGGGTGGCGCCAAGAAATATTGTGCCATCATCACACTTGACGTCAAAAACGCGTTCAACTCGGCGGATTGTGGGGCTATCCGCAGGGCCCTTATGCGAGCAGAGGTTCCAAAATATATACTGGACATCATTACGAGCTTTCTGTCGAACCGTACGATAGTGTATGAAAGCGACAACGGTACCGAAACGTACGAAATATCAGCAGGCGTTCCGCAAGGGTCAGTACTTAGTCCACTCCTGTGGAACATCATGTATAACGATGTCCTGAAGGTGCAGCTGCCCACCAGCACAACAAGTATTGGATTTGCCGACGACGTAACGATCGTGGTAGTCGCAAAGCAAATTGCGGACATAGAAGCGAGAGCTACTGAGGCAATCACGCGCACCAAAGCGCGGCTAAGCAGCGTGGGCCTAGAGTTGACCGAACACAAAACCGAAGCTGTGCTTGTAAGTAACCGGAAAAAGACAGAGACGTGCAAGATAAGAGTCGGGGATCATACAGTGCAATCAGTTCCCACGCTCAAATATCTAGGAGTCATAATTGACCACCGCCTCAACTCCAGATGTCATATCGATTACGTGGTGAAGAAAGCGGCATCCAGGCCGGGCTGGCAAGCATTATGCCAAATGTGGGTGGGCTAAAAACGATTAAGAGGAAAGTCGTAGCCACCGTGTTGACTTCGGTCATTATGTACGTGAGCCCAGTTTGGGCGGATGCACTGACCGTAAAGGCTGTACACCGAAAACTGGCGGCAATATATCGCCTTAGCGCCCTAAGGCAGATATGCGCGTTTCGCACTGTGTCGGAAGAAGCAGCGTTAGTGCTAGCAGGCAGTTTGCCCGTCGACATTCTTGCTGACGCGATGAGCCCCATCTACGAACGGCGCCGCAGCAGCGAGCTGTCCCCACGCGTTATAAGAAACGAAGAACGGGCGGCCTCGATGAGACCGTGGCAATCGCGGTGGGAAAGAACGACCAAAGGAAGATGGACGTTCGTTCTTATCCCTAACATCATGCGATGGATCAAGAGACGCCACGGTGAGATAAACTACTACCTCACCCAGTTCCTGACCGGCCATGGCTGTTATCGCAAGTATCTGCATAGATTCGGGCACGACAACTCGCCTAACTGCCCGACATGCCCCGATACGGAAGAAGATGCAGAGCACGGAATGTTTTACTGCTGCAGCATGGTCCAAATTGGTCCAAATTTGAGTCTAAAACAACAAAAAGAAATTACTTACTCTGTATGTCTCTAGCTAGCTAAAAAGTATTGGATTTTAGAAATATTGATTTTTGTTGTAATTGACGAGCATTTAAATGAAAAAAATTTAATAATATTTACATTAACTTTAACTTCTCGAAAATATCGTAAGCATATCTTTTTAGAATGTTATTTTAAAGATGTAGAAAATTCGAATGAAAACTATTGAATTGTTGCTGCTAGTCGTCTTGAAAAAGCGTTTCTCGAAAAAAAACGAGTTTTATGTTTAAAACAACAACTTCGGTCCAAACTTCTAATTTCTGGGCAGAAGCATCCATACTCGTCTGTATCTCTCTCTCTCTTTC
Organism: Glossina brevipalpis; assembly: GCA_000671755.1. Taxonomy (NCBI): domain Eukaryota; kingdom Metazoa; phylum Arthropoda; class Insecta; order Diptera; family Glossinidae; genus Glossina; species Glossina brevipalpis. The sequence continues at coordinate 1,318,184 of KK351033.1, forward strand.
TCTATCGTTACCTAATTAACGGTTGTCTCGATGAAGTTATATTAACGTATTTTCGTTTAGAAAGGCTTTTCCACTAGCGTGTTATAGAGGTTAGAAATCGATAAGTAAGACATTAGGCTATAATTTCTCAGCAATTCAGTGTACACAGTTAGCTTTTTCTAGCGCTCGGGGAAAAAGCTCAGAATTCCTAGAGAAAAAATTATTTCAACCAATGAACCTTTTCCACATACTCCAGAAGGTTCAAATCGTCTATTGAGCCAATAAAAAATCTTACCTTTTACCTTCCAAGTGAACGTAAGGGTATGTGCGTTTCTGTGCAAATCAATGTGTGCACTGAAAAAATGTACTAAACTTTTTTTAGTTAAATTTTAATTTGTCTTCGTTTATTTTTTTATAAAAGCTTTAATAGATGTCCGATTCTGTAATTCACTGAATCATATGTTTTTCATTAAAAAACAAACTACTATAAAATTTAGTGTGGCATAGAGCGCGACCTTCAACTGTTTGACTAAAAATATTTAGTACATTTTTTCTACTTTTTTCGTTTTCAATAGTTGCTTACATTTTCACTTTGTGGTGATTTCAGATACTTAAAGAACTGTTGGTGAGGCATATTGGGTCACGCCCAAATCTCTGCACATATTAGAAAAACCATCTATATCGCTTAACTGCCAAAAGTACTCTTTCATGGGTTTAATTAATTAATCAATAGCATTTATGTTTATCATTTCGTCGATGATTTGTTTCGGTTTGTTTCACATTCGAAAGTTTGCAACTAATGAGAAATATATGAATATTACTGCACAATAAACAAATTCTGTACCATTACCAGATCTTCCTTTCAACGGCTGTAACTATCATATTAAGGTCAATAAATTTTGCATTTCTCCTAGTTGTTCCTATTGTTACCTTAAGATAAGAACTCCTTACATTCTAGCTAAAAGTCATGTCTAATACTTAAAAGCTATTCAATACGTATTTGTAAAGTTGGATATATTTTTAATTTTTTCAAGAAGGAGATGAAAATATGATTAATCGATTTGTAAATAGAGATTCAAGTGACTAAAAAATCGAAAAAACTGTGAATATTCCTTTACCTATAGCAATATATCTATAAATATAAATACATATACATGCGTTATATAGCGACATCCATTTTGTGGTCCGGATATGGGAATCTTGTTTCAGTGCTGTACATAAAACAGAGTTATCATCCAGATCATCGTATATTTAGCGCAACGTTTACCATATTATAATATTGATCGCTTAATACTTGTTGAACGTATTAAAATGATTACAACTTATTATAAAAGTGCTGATTCTGTAGTAGGTACGTTTCGTGAGCTGGTATGGTCGACACCATCGCTCATCTGTGTGCACTATAGACAAAATTGTGACTAAGTATGAAGATATTGGACCTGCAACAGATTTGTCAATCAGATTTGCACGTTCGACCGAAAATGTTAGTGTTGTTTATGAAAGGGCCGAAGAAGATTCAAATTTATCTATTACACAGTGCGTACAGCATTCTGATCGTCGCAGTCACTTGATTAACATTTTTTTTTTGTGTTGTGGAAGAAGTATGATTTCAATAGGTGCCGCAAACCATACAACACGCTCCGTTCCCCGATGTATAATTTCATGTTTTGGTGGTGTGAATTGGCCACTAAGATTGTGTGATTTCTCACAGCTGAACTTGTTTTGTGGAGTTACTTAGAGAATTGAGTTTTATTCTCCAAAACAAATAAAAATGTTGATCCAAAGCTTACGCACGTGTACGTACACATCTACTTTGAATTTAAAATAAACGTGGATTATATCGACCTTCAAAATTCGAGTGAAAACACTACGAGTTTCGAGAATAACTTATGGAAAATCGATGGTAAGCATCGATATCTCTCAGATGTTTTGTCTGAAACTTTTCAAAATTTACCCATAATAGCAACGCGTATCCAAATATACAAAATCTACTTCATATAGTTTTGTATTTCGTTCTTTCTGCATCACTATATAGAAAAGAATTATACTTTTATCTTTTTTTCCGTTTTTTTAAGCAAATGGCATTCCGTGCACTTAATGATATAACGAATTAAACTTTAATAATAAGTGTAATCAGTTATTCGAATTAAAAGATTGTTTGCTTTTTTTAATGTTTCTTTCCCCTTTCTATTTTTTCCGTCTGTGTATGTATATAAAACTTTTGAACAGTTCTTCTTTGTCTGTCTGCTATTCTTTATTAATTTATTAATTTATACATAATATCTGATTGCCGGCGGTAGTCAACAATTGATTGAGTTTAGGGCCACACTCTCTTGACTGATTTGAACATATACATATGCTTCGTTTGTTGTAGTTCCTATTGCTTATTGCGTATATTGTTATGCTATTGTTGATTGCCATTTGAAGCTGCTGCCTCTGTATGCCCTCTTCTCTAAATATTTTATCTCCATATATACTTATTATACTTATTTGTCTATTTTATATATTCATAGACTGTACCTACCTCTACCTACCCATTAAGTAGACAACGCCAAGTTTTATGAATAATTCATCATCGGCCTTAGCATTAACATCATCGTTGTAAACATCATAAGTAGTAGATCAACTTGATGGCGTTATCGCAATTGCTTTTATTGTCATCGTTGTAGCGTTGCCTTTATATTACTCTTTACGAGTTCGTTTAATTTTGATTTTTCATAGAGAAATGTATCTATACACACACATACACGCTCCCTGCTAGGTGACCAGGCGGCAGTCAGAAGTCTGAAACAACGCTGCACAGTCGAATGTAAACACATTGTCGAAGTCACTACTACGCAGGATATAAGTGAAGCCGTTAAAAACCAACATGGGCTGGTAACCGCTGAAGTAGTGAGCCTGAGAAAGGCGTATGGCGGTACATAAACAGCGATAATCAGCCTGCAGCAAGAAGAAGCGATCACGCTACTTGCAGGCGGAAAACTACGAATAGGTTAGGTGCTAGTTAAGGTAGCACAGGGCCCTATTTAAATGCTACCGCTGCCTGGAATTTGGGCATATTGCGAATCAATGCAAAGGAACGTGCGACCAATCAAAGGTTTGCCGAAGATGTGGTGAAGAAGGACATATCACCAAAAATTGCTCCAAAGATCCTTTATGCATTTTTTGCGAAGGGAGACGAAATGCGGACGCAAAACACGGGGAGTAGTACGTGCCCGACATTCAAATGTGCTGTAGCCGATAAAGTGCGTAAACGAGAATAATACAAATTAATCTCAATCTCGGCGAAGCAGCTCATGACCTACTTCAACAGACGGTCAAAGAGAAGAAGTTAGACCTGGTGCTGATTAGCGATACATTTAGAAGAATGGGTCGCGGCGGATGGACTGCCGATGCGGCAAGAAAAGCAGCGATCTGGTCTCTAGAAATAGCATTACTAAATGCAGATCCCCAGCACACGGGCTACGCGAGGCCGAGAATCCAGGATATATACTACTATAGCTGCTACGCTTCTCCAAGCTGGTCGCATGGCGAGTTTCTGTACACGCTGGACGAGCTAGTAAAAGATGTATGCAACAAACTACAGGTCATATATAAAGTGGTTCTAACAAAAATGAAAGGGCGCAGGCAACCATAAGTAACCTGACCACTCACTTCGGAGCGAAAAATATGGCGTCAGTTTTCCCACGGAAAGCGCCTTATGTGGCTGTAGATTTTTACGGTACCAGGAACGAGCCAATACCAGCAGTTACCACAGCCTGCAAAAAAGTTGGGGATGACAAAGAAGAAGAAACCAGACATTTTCTAAAAATGCCCGGAAGGGAGGACATTTTCTAATAAGTGAAAAATACAGAAGCTCGTTCTCATTCCTAAAGGTAATAAGCCGCCGAACGAACCATCGTCGTATCGGCCTACCTGCGTATTAGATGGGCAAATTACCGGAGAGCGTTGGAAGGGCGCAGCTCAACAATACAGCGCTGTGGTTACGCTCGACGTAAAAAACGCTTTTAACTCGGCGAGGAAGCATACGCAAGGCCCCCAAAAGAATGCAGGTTCCGAGATACGTATCGGATATTGTAACGAGTCACCTCTCGAACCGTACGTTGATGTACGAGAGTGATAAAGGGACAGATGTGTATAAGATAACGGCGGAAGTCCCACAAGGATCGGTCCTTGGTTCACTTCTGTGGAACATCTTGTACAATGACATACTGAACCTACAGCTCCCCGACGGCACAACAACCATCGGGTTTGCAGATGATATAGTAATAGTAGTAGTAGCAAAGCAGGTCGAACAAGTGGAGAGGAAAGTTAGAGAGGCAGTTGTGATGGTAAGGGAATGGCTGAAAGAAAAGGGCTTAGAACTAGCCGAGCACAAGACAGCAATAGTGTTAATAAGCTGCAGAAAAGGTGTGGAAAGAAGCGGCGCTCGAGTCGGGGAATATATTATACAATCTTTCCTAACGCTCAAATACCTCGGGGTCATGATAGGCCATAGATTTAATTTCAAGCACCACGTGTAATACATGGCGCACAAAGCTGCAGGCATCCATGCATCTCTAGGGAGAATGATGCCGAAAACAGCCAAAAGGGAAATCATCGCAATCGTAGTGATTTCAGTGATACTGTGGGCGAGCGCTAGCCGTAAAGTCGGTATGCCGGAGACTGGGAGCAACTTATCGTCTTAGTGCCCTCAAGCAGATATGTGCTTTCCGAATAGGCGTTTTACCAATCCATATCCTGGCCGACGAAATGAGCCGCATCTATGAACGGCAGCATGATAATGAGTGCTCTCGACGCGCCATTAGAGTAGAAGGGCGGTCAGTCCGCGGACCACCACACATGAAGTGTGTGTGGGGGGTAGGTTTAATACGTAGGTGCCGTGGACAGCAAATCGTGCATGTTACTGGCACGGGCTAGTAGTATCTATGAAGATTCCCATCTTCAGCTCGCTTAGAAAAAAACACACATACGTAAATACATACATACATATGAAATGTAAAATATATATATAAAATTTGTCGTTCTGTGTGAATATTTATGGATTCATTTCTTACATGTCATGATTTATTTCAATGGTTTCATTAAAATTTGAAAAACCTTGTTGGAATTTGTGCTTTTTCTCTTAAAATAATAGATTTTGCAATAATTTGGCAATTTTTATAAAATTTTTTGATATGCTTCATCAGAAGATTACTGACTGCATACTTATTGTTTCGAAAGACGTATAATTAGATGAGAAGGTACTAAACCATATGGCTATTGCCATTACATTAGTGTTCGCAAATGTTGGCGCGTATGAACCGCAACAACTCATGCTGCATATATTTGATGATTAGAAGTGAACCAATTTCAAATTCCTATGAAAAACTCAATGAAAGAGCTTTGAACATGAGACAATAGAGTGTAAACTTTGTTTACTTTTTAGAAGATTTATAATGAAACAATGCTTGAAAAGATCACGGTCACAGGTAGAAGAAGCGCCCCGTTCTACGGCAAATATTAAAAAAAATTAACCTTTACTTTTGGTGATAATGGGATGATAACACAGTTGGGAAATTCTACTGCATTCACAGTAAAATTTAGATGTGGCAGCGTCATTTGTTTCGATCCATGAAAGATGCTAAGACAGACTGTGGAACTATGTCTTGCACATTTTGAATACTTAAGTTTCAAAATGAGCATAATATTCTTCATCATCTAACATTGCTCATAGATAACTGCTTGTCTGCATGATTGCAATAAAAGAATCTAAAATTAGTAGAAAGAGATAAATGAAGATGTGTAGGATGATCTAAAATAAGCAGACCAACCCTCAGCTAAGCAAATATCGTTGCTAAATGTAGTTCTAATTTTGACCTGATACTTTCACAGTCATCCATTGAATTTAATATATCTGCTTAAGATGTTAAGTATTCAAGGATCAAATAGAAGATCGCACGTGAGATTTTGATGGCGGTGTGGATTTGGAAATAATGACGAAGCTGATTAAGAAATTAATTCCAAAGTTTATTCAGATATAAAAAAAAAAAAAAAATTAAAAAGAAAGTTCGTTAATTCTACTTTTCATATTTACACATTTTTTCAACTTCAACTGATTAAATTGTACGAATTATTAATAACGATTCGCTTCTTTTTGAGCATTGCTAACCTAGTTTCAAATTTTTTCAATTTTGATTCTTTCCTTTGTATTGTAAAATGGGAAAAGTAATAAAATGCACGTATATTCTGTAGGTTTAGCAGGAGTAAGATTACCTAACGACGTATAAGAAAGAATTATGAAAATAGCAACAGGAAGAACGGTTGTTCGTTTATTTTGCTGTTTTTTGTTTTTGGGAAACTGAGATTGTTTGCATTTTACCTCGAAAGTCCTCCAAAATCAAAATGTAAATACAAGTGTGCAGGTATGCATGCTTGTATGTACGTAGATATATGAATAAACATACTTATGTAAATAGAACCGTAGTAGTTGTTAAAATATAGTTTAACAATTCCAACAATTGTATACAACAACAACAATGCAACTAACAGCAACAACATACATGCATATATATATGTATATATATATAAATCTACAGCCGTATGTATGTAGATATAAGTATTTATATAACTATTGAAAAGACTGATGTGCATATAAAAAGTATTCATGCAAAACGTTTACGTAGGTCTGTCTGTCTATTTCTTTCTTTCGTTGTTTCGTTCTTTACTCCTTTATTTATTTCTTTCTTTTATTCTGTATGTCTGTCTGTCCGTCTGTTCGTATATACATATATATATATGTATAAATATATATATATATATAAATATATATATTTCGTTTAAATATATATATATATATAAATATATATATATATATATGTCTGTCCCTATGACTGTTTATCAGGTTGTTTATTGTTTTCATTTTTGTTTTGTTTTTGCGGTGCACTATTTTATATGTTTGTATATATTTATTTGCACATGTGTAATCCCAAGTGTTTGTGTGTTGTATGCACGTTTACAATTTTTATAAACAACACAAGCTTTCTGTTACATTTAGTAAAGAAATCGACATTTGTGCTTTTGTTAGAGGCTTTGTGGCAACGGTAATATTTAGTAATAGAAGACTTTGAACCTCATACATACGCACACATAAATATATTATATTTTATATACATATATTTTATATGTTTGTTTTTGTTTTATTTTTGTGTTTTTCTTTGTATTTTACAGTCGCCTTTTTTTTCTAATAGCTTTAGCTTTTTTTTCTGTTTTTTTTTGTGTTTTGTAGGTTGGCATTTTATATATCAAGCATTTATTTTGTTCGTTCATTCATTCAGTCACTGATTCATTCACTCATTCTTCATAATTCATATTCATTGTTTTTGATTCAGATTTGTTGTAACAAGTTGTTTTATGTATTTGTTGTATTTGCATTGTTTTTGGTGTCTTTTCGTAAGCTGCTATTTCATACAATGCAATGACAAATAGACAGAAAAGTAGACAGATAGACTGGAAGACAGACGGTTTTACTCGTCAGAAAAGTTTTACTCATATAGTTTTTCTTCCTCTTCTTTTTTCTTCAGCTCAGCTTACAAACAATAGCAGCAAATCGCTTATTTTAATAACGCTGTGATGCCAATGATAATAACAGCTCATCTATCTATCTATCTATGTTGACATAGTTAATGTTAGAATGCATTGCTCCGCTTAATTTATTGTCCGTCTTTGAATACAAGAGACGAAGACAACTCTAAAATCTAATAAGCAAATACATGCCAACAGACGCAAGGTTGAAATAAACAGAGAGAAAGAGAGAGATAGAGAAGCAGAGAAAGCAGGGGTGGGTTGAGAAAAAGAGTGGAATTAAATGGATGAAGACATTTCCAATTGGAAAAGAAAATTATAAACAAAAAATATGAAAAATTCCGAGTCGTTATTGTACTATATATATATCTCGTTTTTTGCGAAAGCGACGGTAGCAGATCCATTTTAAAAAAGATCAATTCGGTTGCAATATTTGAAAAATAATAAGTATTAAATTTTTTTCATTTTATATGTTACATAACTTAAAATAATTTCAAACTTTGGCTTAGAAAAATTGTTTAATTTATAAGGTTATGTAAGTGTGTAATGCAAAGTTTTGTACACCGCTAAGCAAAATTTTTGAAGAATTTGATATGATGTGCCATAGAATATGATCGAGAGTTTATTGATCAATTTGGGGACAAGTGATTAAACGATGTCGCTTCTTTTTATATTTTGTGGACGTTTTGTCTTCAGCTTACGGCTCAATTACATTACTCTACGTGCCGCAGTAAAATGTTATAAATATGAGCTAATCTTATAAAATGTAGAGCTTTGCCTTAGTTCCATAGAAATGGTCTGGTAGGGTATACACTTTTCGTCGCAAATCGTAATACGATTAAAAAATTCTTCCACTAAATATTTCATTTGAATCATTGGTCTTTCATTCGTTAACGTTTACAAATTCAGGTATTCGTTTAAGAGTTTCAAATGAATTTTTATCGAAAACTTCAACACTCCTCATTCCTCGCATGTCTTTTTGAAGCGCCAAAAAACATTCTCTAAGTATTGGCATACGCGGGCAGTGCTAGTCCATAAATTCTTATTAGTACTCGAGAAATTTCAGCGGCAGTTTGGAGAGTAATGAAGGAACACTTTATTCTGTTATATTTTATGGATAAAAAATTAGTTATTCGTCAAAGGAGAAGGAAATATATTGAGGACGCTTCAATGAGCTGGGCATAGGCATAAAGTATCAAAACCTTACTGACTTTGTTATGACACAATAAATTTTAGTTCAATAATGTGACAGAAAGATTTCACTAATATGAAAGGAAACAAAATTTAAAATGAAAGAAAGTACGTACTATCAATTCGATTTGATTTTACTAACAAAATATACGTAAAGTACTTTTCGAAATGAAAATTTAAAATATTTCAAAATATTCAAATAAAATATACAATATTAAATAAATAAATATTCAAGTAAAAAGTGCTTTGAATTAGGTTCTGTTTAAGTTCTGTTCTGTTTTAAGTTTTTAGTTATTTGTATAGATTTTATTCAGTTCCCTTATCATTTCAAATAAATTTAGATAGAAAGTTAAAATTTCACAAATATATATTAACTTTTAAAAAAACTTAGAGCCTAAAGTGCTTCATACAGAATCCTGCCATGCCTTTCATTTAGAGAAAATCATACGAATATCTAGGCGAAATAAATGATTTTTATGAAAATGTTAAGACTTTAATAAATAGCACTATTTTTTAGACTCTTTATCTTTATCATTAACTGGCAGATGTTAATTTGTTTTTTGTTGTTTTTTTTGTTTTTTTTTTAGGAAAATGTTTATTGGAGGCCTTAGTTGGCAAACAAGTCCAGGTAAGTTGTTGTTATTTAGCACATCCTACGTAAATAAATAAATAAATATCTATACATAGAAACAAAACAAAAAAAAAAAAAAAAGAAAAAAAAAACTAAAAGCAAAATAGTAAAATTGTGATTTGAAACTTCCAATATATTTTCTTACAGTTCATTATATTTAACGATTTAAGTGCTAATTGTCTTATCGTTATATAGAACGAACAATACATTGTTACCATTTTTCATATCGTGCGTTAACGTTTTAAACTTAAAATATATGATTTTTATTGTAGTCTGCCAAAAAACAAAACCATCGCTTACCCTGACGAAGGTACATATTTCATTCTTGATTGATTTTGTTGCCCTGTCTGCAAATTAAATTTCAACGAATTTGCCACATTTGTATATGTCATCTCTGTTTACGCTTCTTTTTTATAGGATGGACAAAAGATTTCCTTGATGGTGACTTTCTGTTCATTTTTTGTGTGTTTTATTTACAGATTTATTTATGTATTTATTATGCGCTATTATGCTATTGTTCGCTACTGTATGTCATATACCTATTTGTTATGTCGCTCGGTAGCTATGCATATATATACATATATATATATATATATGTATGTGTGCAGTTAGTTTATGCGGTATGCATGATTTATTCCGTAATGAATAGTTTTGTGAAGGCATTTTTTCATTTTTCTCAATTTTATTTTAACGATTAAAACAACAACAATACTGCCCAGGGAATTGATCAAAGAGCACAAAGGAAAACAAAGGCAAATAATTGAAAAACAAATAAAACGAATACTTTAGAAATAATATTTTGCCCACTGTCATTCCATTTAGTTCATTATTTCTTTTCTTTACTTTTTTTACTTTATTTAATTTTAATCTTTTTTACTTTACTTTAATTATTTTTAATTTTTTTTTTTAATAAAGTGTCACAAAATCTTCAAGTTGTTGTAGAGCTGCTGTTATTGTGTTATTGTTATAACTAAATGAAGTACGATTTCTATGAACGTCGTTTCAATGCAAGTATTCGTGTTACGCAAGAAACAATTAGAAAAATTATATTCTTGTTTTGTGTGAATCTTCGTTACAAACTTTGTCGTCGATAGTAAATAAAAGGAAACAGCGTTTCGCTTTAATATGTACGCATACAAAACTGTAACGACGGAGGTTCCTCGTTTGGATTTAGTAAAATTTGGTTTAGGAAATAACACCACACACACACATACACACACTAAGGAAACTTGTATTCTTGACAATTTTTTTGGAATAGATGAAAAGTTAGTGAAATAATATTCGAGGAAGTTATTGAATATATATTTATGTAAAAAACAAATATATTGAAAAATACTAAAAAATAGCAACAACGTACTAATTCTTGCAGTTCATCATTAATTTAAGCGCGTTCTGCGGACAACGCTTTATCATATTTGATTCATATTTTTGTTAAAGAAAACAAGAAAAAAATCGTTTAATCTAGACGCAGATGTAGATAGAGAACCACGTAGGAGAGTTTAAAGAATTGGTTTTGTGCCTTCCGTTGTGAGATTTTGACAAGAATTTGTAACGCTCTCTGAAAAAAGGTGTTTTTCCAATGATTTGGAAATGTACTTCTCTTACCCAAATTTATAAGGATCGTAATAGATAAATAGTTGAGAAATAAGTGAGGATAGAGCTAAGCTGAGTCTACTACCAAAACTGCTTGACCATATAGTTACGCGACATATAGCTTTTACAATAAAATCTTCATATCAGCACGCATTTCTACAAGGTGTATTAATGGTTACATACCTTTGAGAGTTTACAACTCAAATTTTATCCTCCTAACCCTTCTCATAACCAGTGAAATGTCTCATATCTCCATAACTTATCCTTTAAAAGTACCTTTTATATTTCCATCAATGTAGTGAATTTCCACTTGTGGCTGATGTACCTGAAGGTCAACACTTGGGACCGATCTTACTTGCATTAAGTATTAATAGTCTACGATCTGCGATTAAGTTATCCCCCTTCTTGATGCACGCAAAGAATGTAAAACTTCTTACTTCCTTCAATTCTCTTCCAATAATCTTAAGCACTACATCTACTTAGTGCTCAGTCAATTTGTTAATATTAAATTTAAATCAATGCGACAAACGATCATTCTCAAAAAGAAGTTTACTTAGCACAGAGGACTTCATTGAATAGAAAGTTGTTCTTAGGCTGCTATTCGATAGTAAACTGCATTTCAATTTACACATAGAACTGTCTAAAAATAGAGCTGAATCATTCCTTTGGCTAGATTAAGGTTACTCTTCAAGATTTATACTAAAACACAATACAAAGAGAATTCCGTCGTATGGTTATATATTGCATATTACCATATTATATTATCTATTTATATTTATATATATTTATTTATATCATATTATATTATACTATCTTATTTATTATATTATTATTAGTACATTATCATCGTATGAACGCAGATTACTATTACTAGCTTTATCTTCATCTGAGAGATGTAGATTCAGTTTAGACATCAGCTTTTGAGTAAAGTTGGTAATTGGTGGGGTAGTTGCGTCGGTGTTGTAAATTTAGTTAATGTAGATCTAATTATGCATTTTTTGACCTGTAGAAAGTTGAATGACATTTACAACGTCATCTTATCGGACTCAGTGCATAGCATAACAATAATACGCTCTCTAATACTCGAGCATTAGCGATGAACATATTTAAACAGTAACAATTAACTGCATTGTCGCTTGATCTGTTTGAATAATGGGTTGTTAAGCTTTTTCTTAGACTTAGTGATACGGCACTTTGACCTTTTGCCTTACCATCGATTTGATCATTAATTCATTTCATATACATTTTACTTTAATTTTTTTCTTTTTTTTAATCTTATGATAAATAATGCAAATTTAATTATATAAAATGATTTAAAATAAATTTAAATTATAATTATTAATGAAAGATTAATAAGGAAATAATAGATTCTGCAGGAATTTTTATCTTTTAAATTCGCTGTGGGGTAATTTGATTATTTCTTTTACACATTGCGCCAACAACTAAATTTTTGAACTTTTAAGACATCCACGTGAACGATCGTTCATACAACAAACAAAAAAAACAATTGATGCGCATACAACATAGAGTTTAAAACATAAACTCAATGAAAGCCACTGCAAATTTTTCAGAAAATCAATCTTCTTTTTATTCGCTCAACAGATGCTTTGCAAATTCTCCAAAATATGTGGAAAAAAATTAAAACTTCAAACAACTTTTTTCCTAGAATTTTCAGCCTATTCCACAAGCACTCGAAAATAGCGCTTATGTCAAATAAACCCCTGCTGGTGTTGCACTAACAGATGTCTTTAAAGGGTGTTCATTATTTCAAAATACTTTTAAACAAAACAATGCTAGTGTAACTTTATTAATACGACCACTAAGTAGATGTGATACTAAGAGCGATTCAAATGAGAGAGCGTGCTTCTACTAAAAATTAAAACTCTGAGGATGAGATTTTGAGAATTGTTGAGGAATTCAGCTATAGAATTATACACTTTTTGCATTTTTTTTTTGGACTCTCGGTTCACATGAAGTGTAAAACGAGCGATTTCACCTTTAATAGATGCAACAAAAGAGGTAATTTTCATCAGCAAATAATCGTCGAAGAAAGAGAACCAGGTGTAACATTTGAACATGAAAGGTTTTTTTATTGTCTTGGGATTGCGGACTAATAGAGAAGAATAATAAAAAATGTATCTTGACAGAAGAAAATGTTTATAACATTTATCAGAACGTTAGACTTGTTTTCGTCGAAATACGTTTCTCAAAAAGAGCACTCAACACAATTTGAACAATTATCATTCCTTCCATTAGAAGTTCTTACAGTGTCTTCAAAGTAATATTCTGTAAAAAACTATCTAACATTTTTTTATTGAAAGAGTACTGCCTACTTTTTGTCCAAATGCTTGCTAATCACACAAAAGTTAATATTTTTTAAATCTCCTATCAAATTTTCGAACTAAAGGAATGCAGATTAAACGTTTTTTTTTCGACTATGCTGCGTGCCACGGAGCTCCTTGAGCTCGAGATGCCTTACGAGATAGTTTGCGGTGTTGGAATTTTTTAATATTTTTCCAAAATAATTCTTGTTTTAATACTTAAATATAGGCCTAAAGACCTTGTGAAATATTATTATGCTATCAGCGTTCCTTCCATCAAAAAACTTCTTGTTTTTGGGCTCTTACAGTGGTCTTGCAAATTGAAAGTCTTCTATATCGTCTTAGTTTCAACACATACATAAGTATATCGAGACTTCGGAAAAATATTTTGAGAAATAATTAAAAGAACCAAAACACTAAGTGCTTGCTAGGTTAATTTGTCGGAAATTATGTAGCGAGAATATCTTATACATCCGAGAACAGCACCCATTTTATGAAAAATTGAGCAAGGTTTTGCGAACTATTTACATTCTGAAAATATTTATGCTGATTTTTAAATCAAGTTACCCAAAATAACAACGAAAACTATAATCTGTTTCGGGTAAATATTTTTATATATATAGTTTTGGATCATTATTTAAAAATTGCATAATATTTTTGATGACTGTGAATATATCAGTAATCGCGATCATTTTCACACACACATTTCAGATGGTTCTTCAGCGCTTAGATATAAATCAATTCAGAATCTTAAGCTACGACGTGCTGATGAAAGCATCAATCTTCAATGATCGAAATTGTTCACAATAGGTGCTTGCGTTAATTTTGGTCATTTTTTTACTTGAAAAAGCCATTTAGTGAGACATATTTGGCACCATGTATATTAATTAAAATATTTTCCATCATTTTCTACATGTTTTTCCGATTTTTCCATCCCAGTCATGCTGCATCGATCTGAACAAGGAGTAATGAGAAGACTCTATGTCTGATAAGTACAACCACCACTTTTGCAAAATATGGCCGGAATGACATTATCAGTCAATTCGTGTGGTAGCCATTTTTCAGCCTTTCGGGCCTTTCTAATCACACGTAAACGTCTACAAACAGTTAACTCAGAAACTGTTTGGATATCTTTCAAAGTTTAAGGTGGGTTTCCTCGTTTTCGAACTTTTTTGATCTTCCACGCTGTCATTGGCATCAAAGTCACCACTTTTAAACCTTTGAAACCAAAACCCATAATTGCGATATGACGAAGCTGAATCACCATAATATTCTAAAAATATTCGATAGTTTTCAGCGGCAGGTTTCTTCAAATTAAACAACAAAAGTAATGAATATCGAAAATAAAATTTTGAGCGTTCCATAATTAGCGCCTGAATACGCTAAATAACTCAATAATACTAAATGGAACCCATCGAATTCAATCTTTGTGTACACTGGTATTTCCCATTACTTTATCATTTTTACCTGTAGAAGCCGCCTGACAAAATGTTTGCAAATACGTAATAATTTAGACCAAAAATTAAAGCAACTGCTTTCTTTACGTTAAGATTTAATACAGTTGCCATATTTGCCATCATTTAACAATTGATCTTTCAGTTGCAAGTGCAGACGCATGGATACGAAAGATATGGCTAAAGAATACCTAAATGCAATGTTAATTTCTTATCGAATACATAGAATGCTTGAAATTTACTCGATTTCATTTTTTATTTTGTTTCTTTTTAAATATTTTCCTAAATTTAGTTTAGAGGATTTTCGAAAATCTAAAAACAGCAAAAGCGAGCATTACTCGATTCTATTAATGAATTTGCTTGTTGAAAAAAGAAAAACATTTATCTCCCAAAAATAAAATAAAATAAAAGAAAATAAAAAAATATCCGGTGCTACACTTGAAAAACAAAACATTTGCGTCCATTAGAATTGAACGTATAGAACCCTTACATTTGCATATACATAGAGTTACGCACATTTACACACATTTACAGACATTTGCACATACATTCATATACGTATTTACAGGCGCTCACTAAGTAGCACCGGGAAGTGTATAGAAAAGCGTCAACACAAAACTAAAAAGCATAACACAACACAACGTACCGCATAACAAAGATGGCATTTTTGGCACAGGTACAAAACAATTACAACGACCACTGCAAACAAAACTAATAGCAGCCCAAAACCGCAAATGTACAATAACCCAACAATAACATAATAATAATAACAACAACAAAAAACAGTAACAGCAATAACAATAACAACTACAATAACAACAACAACAGTAAAAACAATAACAACAATAGCAACAATAATAATAATAATAATAGTAGCAATAGCAAAAGACAACAAAATGTATTTTAATAGTACTCAATAGATTTGCCGACGGTTATTTGCTTGGTATGTATTTGTGTGTATGAATGTAATCCATACGTGCACATATGTATGCGCACGTGTGTATGCTCATGGATGCATTATAATAAATATAATAGGGTGGAGCCAAATTAGATGAGCAGGAATATAGAGGCAAAAACAAACAAAAAAAAAACAGTGAAAAGTACAACAACAAGATCAAAAACAAAAATTTATACAAAGAAAAGAATAAAAAAAAAACCAGAGCTAATAGCAAATTTTTACAAGGCAATGGCTAGCATAACGGAATATTTTCTATACATGTTGACACACGCTCACACGTACACAAACACAGACAGGCATGCACAAAACATTTGCGAAAATGTTCAAAGCAAACACACGTACGCACATATAAACATTTACATAAACACTAACATATAAAACTAATATTATTTGCCATATGAAAGAGTTTCGTATACTCGTGCGGAAATAGGCTCGGAAATGACTGTTTTTCTCGTTTTGTTTTTCTTTTCTTGCAACTTTTCCCTCCTTTTTTTTTCTTTTTTACCCCAAAAGCTAAAAGAATCAACTAATAGACGAATAATAAACCCATTTTGATTAGCCGACAATGTTTAGATATGTATAAGTTGTTTTTATGTCCGTAAGCATGTGTGTTTGTCCATTCGTAGGTATAAAAGAAAAAAAGGCTCTTTATTCATACATGATGTAAACGTATGCCAAACGTTCACATATCTGGAATATTACTGCAGTGGGTGTACAAATTATGTGTTTTTGAATATGTTCGTTTGTGTGTACATCTGCTTTATCTGTCCAATTTGTTTTTGTTTTTTTTTACAAACCCTTTTTTGCTGTTATTCAGTGTACTCTTTCTTTTACTTTTTATGGCTGAGTTTTGTTTTTTTCTTCACTTTTTGAATACTTTCGATCATTGCATAATTGCGTTTGGCTCAAGAATGTATGGAAGTTTTCGGGTTTTTTCTTTTTTTTTTTTTCATTTTAATTTTTTGGCCATCAGTCAATATTGGTTATGGTGAACTGAAGGTATTAACAAAATAAATTAGATTTTTGCCGCAGAGTTCATATAACATAAACCTATACACTTATACTTCGCATGCACTCATCATCATGTTACATTATACCTCTTGAGTAAAATTCCCTTAAAATGCTTTCATTATTTAATGATTAGAACAACAAAAGAAGAAGCAACGATAACGAGTACCATTAACGTTAAGCTAAGTGAGAGAGAAAGTTATGCTCTCTATAGAGGACCTACTGTGTGTTTATGATTAGCGTATTGTGGTTATTCTTAAGTTAAGTTGGCTCTAGTCCATACTTTAAAGAACTGAATCACATTAGCACCGTTTTGAACATTGTACCTAAACAAGTACAACGATCGTGTTAATGTATAAATTCTTTTCTCACCAACTCTCATACAAATATTCAGCATAAATAGTAAGCTTGGACATCACAACAGAAGAGCTGCAGGAAAACATGGAGTCACTTGTCAGCCTCTTGAGAACTTAATCCCTTGATTTTAATAGATGATAGTACGAATTCTATACATTTTGAAGAATTACCAAATCCGCACTAGAATATATTTTATTTATAACGTCGCAATCGCATTTAGTATTCACGAAAAAGCAAGAATAACTAACTGACAGCAAATTATTAAAATATGCTAATAATTTAAAATTTTGTGGAATGGAAATGAGAGCAGCACTTTATGGTGGAATAATATTCTTATTTTGCTATATAATCTGCCTTAATAATCTCAACAGATTTCTTCAGCGATTTCTCAATGTATTTACCTAATAGTTAAGGTAGTACTCGGTAAGATCTGCTATCGGCTTATCTACACAGTTAATAAAAAAGGTTTGCAAACAGACTGAGTGGGCCAAATAGAAGGAAAAACTGAACGCTTCCATACTTCGTGGCACGAAATCTTCAATTTGGCAAATCTTCTTCGTATTTTTGACTGCATTCGGTGGGAAACTGTACTTCTTTTTAAAGATATCTTCTAAATTTATTTGGTATTGTTAACTAACGATCTTTTCATTACCGTTCTCACCTTCTGATATATCTTTTAAATATGGTTGAACTGAATTTTTTATGTCTTCTCTTTAAATGATGTACATTTGATGGTTAACTCACTAATGAGCCAAATTGTAAATACCATCTATTTAAAAGATATTCAAAACTGTTTTGTTATATGTTATGGTATCAAAATTATAATTAATATGTTAAACAAAGAAATTTTTAAAAATATTTTAACTGATACCTTTACAACCCCCTATACTCTTGCATCTTAGGAAACTGCTAAAGTATCCCCATTGATAGTAAGTTTCTCTATTGAGAGAATCTGGGCCGTCAAAATGAAAATAAAATTTTAACAAATGGTTTGCAGTTTTATTTAAAATGGATAAAAGCCTATGAAAATGGTCATGATTTAGATCGGAAGAGATTCAAGTCATTTTTTGCGTTGATGCAAATAATCATTACCGCGTTGTATTATTTCAAATAATTACGATTTAACTGCGTACATTAAAAATTAAGTACAAAACTTTTTGCGAGAGAGATTCATGTATATTTTTGCGACAGGATATATCCTCCATCTATACCAAATCTTAAGTCAATAGATAAAATATTAAAATTATATATAATAACATTGCACATAACCTAAGCTCATTTCAAATGTTAGCGTAAGGAAATATAAGTTAAATAAATGATTACACAATCAATCGCATAGATAGATAAAGGGATGAATGGAAAATATTCAGTGTTCGTATGCTTTTATCTGCTTTTATCCCTGCAAATGATACAATGATAATAGATTCCTAATGCGTTTCCTATTTTTCATGGATAACTTAAAGAAAATATTAAAAGTTTCTAACAGTGAAGAGTTCTTCGAGTTCGTTGTAGATTTTACCGATTACTTTATGTCGTTAGAGGATATTACTTATCTCTTTACATGTGTAAGAATGTACGTATATCTGTGTTTATGTATGTATGGATGTTTGTACGTACGCATATGGATACATGCATATTTATGGATACGTGTGTTCTCTTACATACATTTTTATTATGATGTTATTTCTTCTTTGCCATGGTTAAATGCCATCAAATATCTGAAGAAATATTTAGTTTAATTTTTGATTCACTTTCATCTTCTGTTTATCTTAATCGTCTCCTTCTCTTTCTCTGTTTTTCTCTTCCTCTTCTTCTTCTTTATTCGATTGCCTCTACTGAGGTTGCAGTTATTTTGCCGCTACAATTTCTTTATCAATTACAATTCAATTAAATTCGCTACGCCTCGACTAGAATCGTTTCAGTTGATTTGAAATTAAAATCGAACAGACACTGAAATTGAAAATTTTTAAATGACAATATAAAATACATGCAAACAGCCACATACTTCGTATACACATACGTTCCCGTACAATATATAGCATTAATACAATGTATCTTTGTTGTTTGTTATTAGTTTTCTTTTATTTATTTGCACTTTTCTGCTTTCTACGTCGCTACATACGTATAAATGCGCGACCAAACAAACCCTAAATAAATTCAATATATATTGAAGGCTATTGGCTTTTTTATTTCAAATATGCGGCATTTATGTCTGGCATTTATTTATATCATGCACGCATACACAGCAAACAGTCTGCCGTGTTTGTTTCGCCTTTAATTTGCTTTTCCTTGCCTTTCTATCATTGCAAATTTTAGTTGTGCAAGTTTTGCCGTTCATTACTAATGATAAGTGATCAAGTTAATTGCTACATATTCGAAATAAATGCACACACACACACACACACACACACAAACACACATATATATATATAATTATATCTTCATATGTATGCACGTATCGGTATATGATAATTCATTCAAAGAATTTCGTATGTAAGCCAAAGTTCACGTTGAGATAAAAAAAGTTATATGCTTTTATGAAACAGAACTTGTCTATTATTTTCGATAGTTTTGTTAAGGGTAATCAAATAGTTTTACACAATTTGCTAAACCGCTTTTTATACCAACCACCGAAGGTGAGGGGTATATTTCGTTTGTAGCGCTCAGAAGGAAACTTCGGAGACATATACATATACATATATATATATATATATTCGTGATTAGCATCAAATTTAGAAACGATTTAAGCACGTCCATCTGTCCGTCTGTGTAATGTCTGTGGTACATATTCTCCTGGCTGTAACAATGAAAATATCGGCTTCAAAATTAGGAGGAAGATTGGGAGAAACATCTCACATATGTTGCTGTTGAGGACGGGCCAAATTGATCACAGGCCAAGCCTACAACATAAAATAAGCTACAGTATCAAATAGGCCAGGAAACACCTGGCCTGTTTTTTGGATGTTTCGCTTAGTGCTCATTAAAAACTATCACAAATAGAAGCAATATGCCCCGCCCACCACCAATTAAAATTTGTTTTTTTCATCTTTTTTAAGACAAAGGTGGTGGGTATGAAAGATTCGGTAACACCGAATATAATTTTCTCACTTGTTTTTATAAATATTAACAATTAACGGCTAAGCAACCATTTCAAGCATTAGTTTTGCACTTATGTGGGCATTAAATTTAAACAATTCAAAAATTGGTATCAGAGAATTGAATGCGTACACACTGTTCGTGATTAGATTGAATTTACTCATCTACTCAGTTTATTTGGCTTCAAAGTTGCAACTGCGTAGATCAAATCTGAACAAGTTCATCATGAATATTTTTTTTATAAATAATGGATATGAGCAAATTCGTTTGGATCTGAATATAATTGCTTTCTTGTTATAAACTAATTTCAGTTTATGTGAACTTTTTCAGGTGCACTTTTTTGGCTAGTCTAAAACGGGGCTTAACAAGTCTGCCTTAGTAGAATTCCTGCATAAGTTGAGTTTTTCTTTTAAATCTTTGTTACAATTTGCAATCAAATTAATAGATAATTAGCTCGTATCATAGAAATTATTGACTTGTTCTTACTTCTATAGTTAATGTTTGATGTAAGATTGCATAAGTAATTGTGAAATTTTATTTTTTTTTTTTTTTGTATTAAAGTCTTTTCTAACGTATGGCTTTAGGAAAAGATTTCAATTATCTTTAAAAAAGAGAAAGAAATCAATTGGTTTTCAAAATGATTCTTTTCCTACAATCGTGTGTCTCATGACCGTCATATTATCTATTCTATGATATATTAAGTTTTTAGGTACTTTTGTGAAATTTGAAAATACAATTCAAATATTGCCGTCGAAAGTTTTAAATTTCGTTTTTTTTTTTGTTTTTGATGAAGCCACACATATATAGAATACAGAGCCGCACAGGCAACAATACTGATTGAACATTATTGTGAAAAAAAATTTGACATTACTTCATATATATTGCGCGTTGGTGAGAACAATCAATACGGCAAAAAAAGAAAAAAAAGGCAAAATGACAGCGTAACACAAAATTTGTGCGCGTTGCCCTAAACACATATAAAAAAAAAACAAGTAAGAAAGTTATATTCAGTTGTCACCGAATAATTGTATCCAACACAGTCGTC
>KK351033.1:1339404-1469238 GCA_000671755.1 Glossina brevipalpis
CAATTTTGCAGAAATTTTTGTGGAAATTTTTATTATATATCTGTTGTCATTTATGAGTAGTAGGTAAAAAACCCAAAAATTCGACATGTTATCATTTTATGTTAGGTTTGGTTCACTTTCAATATTAAGTCGCGTGTAAGAACTTCCAATGCTTTTACAAAATTTGAAGGCGATATCTTCATTTATGCAATTAGGGAAATATTTAATACGGGTCTCATGTGAGACGAACTTGCGGTTATGCTTAAACTGATCCAAAATTTGATACTGATCAAGAAAATATATACATTTTGTAGGTTCTCTAAAGCATCCTTTCGGGTTTTGCAAACAAATGAAAAGATAAACATATTCCCATCTTTCAGAGGTGAATACAAAAATGAGAATCAAAAAAAATATATAAATCTGTGAACAATAGAACTATCATGGACGAGGTGCACTCGAAAAGAAGATGACTGTTCAAATTTCGTGGACTGCATACATTCGATTTCGAATAAATGAAACGTGTGTTAGCGAAGTTTGTTTCGAAATTGCTTGTTTGTGATATTTGGGCTAAAAATAACACCGTAATCATGCCTCAGTCATCGTATTCACTAGGCTCAAAACTCTCAAAACTGAAAAGAGCCATGAAAGAACGGAGTTTTGCTACGATTAAAAGGATAAAGATCGCATCGATGAAGGAACTCAGGCGCGTATTAAAGAATGATTGGAAAAAGCGTTGACATAAGTCTACTATATCTAAGCAGGATTACCTTCAAGGGGACAAGATAGATATTGATAGATAAATAAATATTTTTAAAGAAAAATAAGAATTCACCTTTGCTTTTTTGAACACACCTCGTACAAACACACGAGCGAGTGATAATAAAAAATTTGCTTAAGTCATATATCTTTTTCAGATGGAGGTATTTAAAGTATTGAGTTTACATAATGCTATGAATTTTGTTGATTGATTCAACAACAATAAAGTTTAATCTTTATGTAATACGCGCGCGTATAAATTTTTTTTGGATAACCGAATTATAAAGGCGAAATAACTGAAATATCAATTTTTTTTTATTCTTCGCTCAGCTCAGTTTCTCATAGCCACCGGCATATATTGTATGTATATGCACCGCAAATATCAATAAAAACTTAAACTGATTTATAAGCGTATGTATAACCACCTCACATAGTTTATTCATCTCATCAATACAGTGTTTGTGTCGAATATGTTTGATTTTTCTATATTTCGAAAATTTTTTTTTTTTTGGGCTTTATTTTCAAGTGTCTTCTCGCGAAACAAATTGTAAGTGACGTAAACAGACAGAGGTTATTATTTTGCTCGTAACCTGTTGAAATATTTGCATATAATTGTATGTTTGTGCAAACTGAGACTTGTTGCTCTCTTTCTTTCAATCTTATATATGTTGGTCTTTGAAACACGGGTGTTCTAACGTTCGCTTTAATAATAATAGATCAGGGTAAATTGATGTTTTTAATTAAATCTGAAGTTTAGTAAGAGCACCTTTTATAAAATAATCATCTGAATGAAAAAATAGCGGCTACGTGAAGCATGAAAATTAATTACTTGTAAAAGTTAAGAATTTGTTGCAAAATATTATAACAAAAATCGAAAGCAATAAATAAATCGTTGTTCGGCTTAGGACGCATCTTATAAACCAATCACTTTTATTTTTTTGCTTGTGTGAATCAAATAGGAATTTAAGATTTTCTGAAAGATCCTTTATAAAATTTGAAAATAAAAAAATTAAAGTGAAGGCTTGGTTATATGTGTAAAATAATTGTAGTTACTTTATGAATACCGCCATTCGGTGTATGTGATAACTAAGCAAGAATGTTTAAAAATCAAATTCAAAGAAAAATTTCCGCTGTAGGTTAACTAGCTGAAGGAAGAGCTACACTTTTGCTAAACTCCCTTTGACCAAGGTTGAGAGCGCTTGTAACGTTCATTATGCGGCATGTTCGTCTAGTAGAACATTGAATGCATCCTAGAAAGGTTTCTAACAAAGCTGTCAATGTCTAGATAAACTCGAAGTAACCACGTCAACCTAATCTACGGTTTGGCAGAAAAGGCAGAAATTTTAAATAAAATGAGTCTTCACTCAAATAGAAGAATATTCGATTGTTTTTCTCCTTTTTGCAAATTTCAGTAGAATTTAGCCGACTTTAATAACAAAGTGCAGAGACGCGTACATAAAGATAGCGTTTAAATTTCTATTTTTGTTGTTTTGGTTTTCGGTTAACACTAAATAAATTGAGTTGTTATAAATAATACAAAATCATATAAAAGTGATTTAGGCAGAATAAAGCGGAATAGGTGACAGCAATCTTAGGCAAGCTCGGATTCAAATTCATTTGGTCGTAGTAAGCGAGCCTCTTTATATTGGTTTGAGCTCATTGAACGAAATGAGGCAAATATGACAATCATGCTAATCGTTAAAAATCTAATGCACATAATTACGGCTTCATTCATGTCAAACAAGCGAATAACCGAATGAACTGAACGAATGTAGAAATTACATTAAGAAGTCAAAGTAAAGACAGTATTCTAATAACAGCTGGCTGTGAGCATAAATGTATACGGATAGAGTGAACGTAAGGGGTTTGATATATAATTGAAGCCCATATTTGCAAGCAGTACACGTGCTCTTCTTAGTCTACACACGCAACACCCGCTCATCTCGTCTTTTCGTATTTTTCTTTTGCTACTGCTTTCGTCTTTTCTATTTAATTTTTTTGGTATTTCTGCATACATATTATATACCTTCATACATACATACTTATATGCAAAAATACTTACATACATACAAATATACGTAAATACATTCATATGTACATAATTTCTACGCTTTTGCATACATATTCTGTGTGTGTGAATTAAATCTTTGTGTCAGCATTTTTCAAGTGTAACTTGTGACTTTCTGTTTGGGAATGTGCAAGTACGTGTTCGTATATGTTTTTTTTTTGAGTGTGTTTGTATCACACAAAATCTATAAGTAACTACTGTCTAAGCACAACCTAAGCTGTAGCCAATGAGTGGTACCTTTAAAATATTATTTTATATCAGAGCCATTGGCGTTAATATGTGTGTATTTGTGTGTTCTTTTATGTATGTACGTATGTATGTATATATGTTTGTTTGTCGCTCTGTCATGACTTGCTATGTGCTAAAGAGGCGATAGCTTGTAAAATCTAGAGCATACTGGCTTTTCAAAGTATCCACTTAAGTTGTTGGTTGGTTGCTTGAATGACTAGTTGGTTCCGTTGTATTCTTCTTGTCACACTACTATGTATAGTTGTTGTTGTTACCGTTGACGATGGCGGTCGCAGTGACGCTTAGTAAATGTGCTGACTTGACAATTTTAATTCTATACACTTGTTGTGTCGGTGCTCAGACCTTTGCCGTTTCTTTAGTTTCTTATAGGAATGATGAAAGTAATAGAGGACCAAACAAAAAAAAAAAAGAAGAAAAGAAAGGCTTTAGTTCCGTATAGCTATTCAATTGATGTTAATATTAAAATAAAATATTCCAAATTTAAAAAAAAAAAATAAGAGAATTAATAATTACGAAAGAAAATAGAATATTGCGCATGAACATTGTACGATTCCTTGTGCATAAACATATTTCGTAACGAGATGCCGCATGGTCTTCTAAATAAGAAGCGCCACAATCAAGTCGTCATATCCTTCTTTAATTGCCAGAGTGTGGTAGATCATACTTTAATTAGGATTGGAGTGAATGTTCGATCGGTAAGGGCATATTATTTGCAGACTGTAGCCACATTATTCTCTCCCCACTTCTTTCTCATTATTACTGCATACCCAATATCCTCTGAATCTCGGAATTTATGTCAACAAAAGAAAATGTCATGAAGGTTAAAGTAGGAAAATTTGGAATGCACAAAGTTCATGTTAATTTTTCAATTTTTTGCGTTAACTTTTAAATATAAAAGATATTCGATTAAAAGAAAAGCTGTAATCAGTTTGCGTTTTGTTGAACTATTTCGGAATTCTTTGTAACAAATAAAATAAATCGATTATAGTTGGACAAGGCCGATTAGTAAATATCATACAATGCATTGCTTAATAAATTTATTAATTCATTTTCGTGATAAAATATCAAAAATTATATCACGTTTTCATGTAAAGATATGCTTTTCATGACAGTCGTTTTTTTACTCTTATTCTATTCTATTCTATTCAATTCATAAAATATTAAAAAGTTATCGAAAAAAAATTCTGACTTTTTGTGAGAACCTTACACGCAGTGGGGTCTAAAGAATTTGCTCCAAGTGCTTCAAATTATTTACAGATAATTGCAATGCAAATTGCTCTCATGAACTGTCATGTTGCTATATAATATTAAAAATTAGACTGGCTTGCTTCTCATAAGAATCCTTAGATAAGGCGGAGTCCAAAAAATTGATCTACTTTGTTCAAATTTGGGTGCAGCTAATTTTTATGCCAGATTGCTATTACGAACTGATTTTCATCATAAAATCTTAAAAATTGAATCTTTTTGCTATATAAATGTTTACTTTTCCTAGGAATTGTTATTTGGGAAGAGATTAAAAAAATTGGTCGACCAGATACAAATTTTTCGCATCAATTTAATAGACCAAAATATTATTACTAGGCAATTTTTAGCGATAAATTTTCAAAACTGTAATTTTTTTATAGATAGCGTCTTTTTCAGAATAAGGCGTGGTATGAGAAGTGGTGACGAAAGTGACCTGAGCGAATCCATTTTCAATAGGATTCGCCTTTGATCCAACAAGCGTAACTTTACCAACTTTTGTCAAAATATCTTAAAAATTATGGTTTGTGGGTTGATCGATCATAAATTACGTAGACAGCCATCAGACAGATAGACAGAAGGAAGGACAGACGAACTTAAGTAAATTGAAAAATGATGCTGAATCGATCACTAAAATAACGGATGGATTTATTTTAATCCTGTCAATGTCTTGCATATATCCGCACAGACTTAATATACCACAGGATATAACACAAACATATCGATGACTTCAAAGAGTACTGTAATCGGTTAAGTAGCTACAATACAGAAACATTGTTTAACTGTGGAAATATATCTGTAAAAAAATTAAAACACTTTTTCACTGAGATTAGGTATCATTTCTCATACATATGAAAATGTGATCGACAATATCAGTTAGAATGACCTGTTACAAATGTAATATACAAATACCTCTTTCCTAGATCTTATGCTATGAAATGTTAGTTGCTTGTTGGCCTCATATTAAACGAAAGAACCGAAAGGGAGATTGATGATTATTTTGAAGCTTAGGGCCAAGATGTTCAAAATTGTTGCTTTATATTCTATCAATAACATGAGTAAATTATTGATTCTTATATCTATCACCGAAGATTGTGTATATATTTATTTTGTAAAAACGTTCGCAACATCCAGGAGGAAACATCAGAGACCTGATAAAGTAAATATATTCTTATTTAAAATTATAAATAAATCTAAGTAAAACTGTGCCTGTTCATTTGTCTATGCATCGGGTTGTATCGGCGCCTATGCTGAACGTTATCTCGGCCACTAAAATCAATACACAAACTTCAGATTTGCCGAAAACATTAGTAATTATTGTAGACAGGTTTATTTTGAAGAGGAATTAAAAGATACGTTTAGAATATACAACTACGACTGAGGTAACTACTGCAACAAAAGTAACAAAAAAATTGATTTATTATTGTTACTCATATAAACTATAAAAAATACAACGGTGAAAATTTCTACGCATATTCTATGAGGGACTCGTTTGCAAGTGTCCAAAAATGAAAAAATTGACTACGTCCATGCAATATTATGGAATATCGTAGTTTAATTTTTTTCATTTTTTTTTTTAAGTTTTTTCTGAGATAAAGGTGATGAATACATATATAATATTATATAATTTTTTATCAGTTACACCCTACACACCAATCGTGGATTATTAAGTTTGATAGAATAATTGCCTTTATTAAGTTTTTGAGGATATTTGTAACGCCTACCAGGATGTGTACGAATGTAGTAACATTTAAAGCAGAGATTATACCTATCGATTCTGAATCATGTCTTCAGATACTTTATTTGTTTATTGATATAAATATTTCTATCTGTCTGTCTATCTGTGTGTTTGTCTGATATCAGTTCATGCGGCCTGCGTTCAACCTATAGGTTGCAAATTTTTAAGATATCTTGGCGAACCTTGGTACACTTACGCTTTTTGATTCAAAGACGAATCTAATGGATTGGACCGGGTCAATTTTGTCACCAGTTTTTATACAACGCCTTATTTTGAAAAAATCGCTATATATAAAAATTTACAATTTTGAAAATTTCCCCATTTAATGTCTTACACTGAAAAAGTCATTATATAAATAAAATTGCAATTTTCCAAGTTTTTCGATAAAAATCACTGATTATTAGTATTTGCTTATACTAAATTGATGTAAAAAATTTTGTTCGTATGAGCTAATTTTATGTAATTCCTTTCGTATAACTATTCCGAGAAAAACTAACTTTTTACATAGTAAAATGGTGGATTTTTTAAGATTTTACTGTGAAAACTAGTTCATAATAGGAATTTGACTTATCAATTAACTGTACTAAATTTGGACTAAATAGCTCTACTTTTCATATCTCAACTCATATACCGGTTTTTATGGGAAGTTGGCGCTCATATGTCTCATTTGTAGTATTTTATGATGCAAATCAATAGAATATAAAAACATCTCTAAGAGAAGAAAATGAATTTTACTAAATTAGCACCACGGTAGTTAATATTCTGACTACATTCCCATATTACGGCTTCGATGAAAAAGTGCCTTCATGCGTAAACAATTTATAACTATATAATAATAATATAATTATACAATAATAAGTAATGACAGTTATAATAAGTATTTGACAACGAAAATAAGTGAAGAATTCTATCGGGCGAAATGGTGTAGGGGAAGGCGTTTGATAGTCGGATTATAATATTTTCACTTGTTTTTGTTTTATTTTGATTTGTATAATTCCGAAGCTTTTCCGAGAGAACTTAACTCACTTTTGAGCGGTGTAAGAATTAGCCTAAAATTATATATAATTTCCAACTTGAAAGCTGTCATCTATATATTTTCTCACTATTTTGGAAACAAATATATATAATATATTTGTAATATGTTAATAATATATATATTTATGTATATACGTATATCATCCATAAAATGTTAAAACCGTCAAGTCATAAATTACTAAAGATGTTTTGTAACACCTTCAAGCTTTTGAATCAAATTTTTATGAAAATATTTGACAATAGGCTCACTGATATGTCTAGAATTACCCAAAGCTCCTACGACTGTTGAAGCGTTGGATATACAAAATTCAGTTTAAAGTAGATACAATGTGTTATTATTTTAAATCTGATTAATTCTACATTTTTTTTAGTGTCTTGCACTTTCACTTGTAGTTTTGCTATTTGCTATTGATTCGCATGTTTTGGAAGCGAAATGCGTGCTGTGCTCGTACACGGTGTTCGAAGTGAAATCACAGTTGCGTAGTAATATTAATTCTTCTCATTTTTATTTTGTCTTCATAATCTTTTGGAAATAGAGTTAACTCTCGGTTGCGAGCGATAAACTTTTTCGCAATGTTATTACAGACTTCACGAAGTTGGCAGCGGATGTGTACTTACATACATTCTATGCTGCTAAGTTGGCTTAACTGCAACAACTTGTTTAATGAAAAATATTGCTAAATGTTTAGCAAAATGCTTAGTTATATTACAATAACAACAACAGGGACAATAACTACGAAAGCAACAACAACGAAGGGAAGATGTTTATTTAATGTTCTGTATTTGCCCTCAAACCGGCTCTTAACGCTTTCTTTTGACTTTCTCGCATTTTTTCCTTCTTTTTTTTCTTTCTTTCTTTTTTTTTGTTTTTTTTTGGCAAACTTACGTATGTAATATGCATTCCTTGTCGGTCGGTTGATATTTTTAGGGTGTGTTAAGGACATGTTGCTTGTAAAATCGACTACTTAACTGCCAAAAATGAAAGAATGTCAAGTGTTGTTCATTTTATGTGTGCAAACACAAATACACATAAATACGTAAAGAAGTGTATATCCTTCAATAACTTTCACAGACTCGTTAAGAGACTCAACTCTTTATGAACCGATTTCTTTCTTGTTGCCTTTGTTTTTGTTACTGTAATTGTTCTACACAGAATTGCACTCTCATGTGGTGAACCAGAAGGAAAAAAATCTGAGAAAACAGCACCAAAAAAAAAAACAAAAAAAATAAGGAAATTGAAAAATGACAACCGAAAAGTGCACACGCACACACTCACCGTACACTTAAAGATAGTGCACTAGAGAAATGTGCGAAAAGTACGGAAAAATCTACACTCAGCCAAAGTTAGTTAAGTTAGAAAAATCAAACAACCAACTAACCAACGAAATACGACTGAAGGACCAACAAGTCAGACAAACAGAGACAGACAGTTAGACATTAAAGAATAAAAATAAGAAGGAGGAGAAAGCAAAAGAAATTAAACTAATAATAAGAATTTTGTTGGCAATGAGATTTAAAAACCGCACGAAATACTCAATGCCGTAGAAAATGCATATATATGCACGTTATACGTATATAGGCTGTCTACTGCTGGTTGAAGAAGAACAGGCATCATCAAAAGGAAAACGGAAATGCTTAAATAACGGGACACACATTTAAAGTAAAACGCCATTCGTGCTCTTGTTGTATGTTGCTCATGTTGTTGTAGACGAAAGCAAAAGCAAAAGCCAAAAAGGAAAACGTTTTACTATAAATTATTGTATTTTAATTTCTGTTTTCTTTCATTTAATGGGCGTTGGATGGGGGTGTTGAATGTCATTTAAATTAAAATGATGTATATACGTTTGCGTGTGTCTGTATATATATTTATCTACGTATGTATGTATGTATGTATGAATGAAATAAAAAAATTGAGAATCTTGTCATCGTTTGTTAACACTTTAAAGTCTCACTTATTCGTAAATGTTACTCCAAAATACACACACACACACTCATGCAAGGCATAATAATAGACTTTGTGCGGATGCATGTGTGCCTGCGTCTGTGCCTGTGTCTATCTTGTAACTAAATTGTTGCCCGGAAGGAATCAAAATGAAATAACTTTTTCAACGCAGAGCGTCCAAATTTCATTTTATTACGTTTATATTCTTCCCGCATTGAAGACGCTTACGTTTGTATGCTTCTCACCCTCAATTTTACATATGTGTGTCTGTGTGTCTGTGTGTGCATTTATAAGTTTTAGAAGATAGGATGATGTAAAGAGTTTTATAACTAAAAGGTATTGCTGCAAATATCCATATTCACGTACACCCTCCTCTTTACCTCAAAGAAGATTTCAAGTCATGACTAAGAATATGTAGAAAGAGAGAAGTAGGCGAAGAGAGTGAGAAAGAAAGAGAGAGAGAGAGAGAGAGAGAGAGAGAGAGAGAGAGAGAGAGAGAGAGAGAGAGAAGGAAACTGATGGGAAATGGTTTCGTTGACGGTGGGATGGCGGAGGATTGGAAAGTGAGCTTGTGTGTGTGCGTGAGCGAGAATGAGAGAGAAAAAGAAAGAGAGAAAGAGTAAAATCAAAGTTTGTCTGCCAAAGTAATAGACACCGTTTCAATGTATGTGACAATTAAAAAAGGCCCCATATTTACCCACACATAAATTTTACACCAGCTATGTATGTTTATTTTTCGTATCCATAAGTTAAATACTATTTGTTGTTGGTATAGTCACGTATATTTACTTATCTGTCTGTTCTTAGCTGGTATACTTTTTGTGTTTATGATTTGATTTTGGTTTGAAGAAGTTTTTACAAACGATGCATACCTTGAATATATTTATCACATGACTTAAACAGTGATCGTACCGTTATTATTTTAGAACACGATGTATCGAAAACAATCGAAGAAATAGCTTATTTCATTAGCGATAATGTGAGTTAAACATTAGTTGAAGTCGGAACAAATCCTTTTCAGGAACACGTTTATATATTTTTTATTGTTTAAGATAAATTCAAACTAAGAATGGTTTTGTCCCTACTTATAGCTTTATTCTTGATTCTTGATTCTCAATCACGTTCGACGTAGAATACTTAAGGAAATTTATTGTTATATGAATTTACACTTTAAGATAATTTGCTCAGGGATTGAAAACATCCGTTTGCGTTTCTCAAATATTGACAGTAATGTAAATTTGTTTATACAGAATCGATTATGCTGGTTTCTATATTTTTATTCGTTTAAATCTAATGATTTTAAGATTTTGTCTAGCATAGCAAACGTTGTGTGTAAAATAATCAAAAAATAAATTTTTTTTCGGGTTCTAAATATGCTTTGGATCTGTTATTAAATGAAAGAAGCCTTTTTCTCGACATTTCGATTTCTTTTCCAAGTGTTTCAAAAGGACTGAATCTCTGCTGGGAAGTTATAGCTTTGTGCCTTATCTAACTTCTCCAACACACTAACAGCTGCCTTTAGAGATTGTTTATGCTTATTCTCAGTTTATGTTGTAATATGGGCGTACTTTTTGACCGATTTGGCCCATTTTGAATACCACAAGAAGTTGAAATATTTTAGCCGATATTTTTATTTTTGCGGCCAGAAAAACGTTTATCATAGACATTATTCGGACGAACATTTAGACAGACGAACAGTAGGATGTGCTTAAATCAATTCAAAATTTGATTCTGATTATGAAGAATATATATACTTTGCGGGGTTTCGGCAGCTTTCTTCTAAGTTTTGCAAACAAAATGAGGTTGTTTTGTATAAAAATGTACCTGTAATGTAATGTAGTTTCTTCGTCTTCTTTTTCTGAAATGAAGGTGGTGGGTATAAAAAATTCGGTCATAGTCGAAACCAATTTACAAATTAATTTATGGCCCGCTGAGTCTTTTAAGTTAAAGCTATGTCGCGGGGATGGTTTCGTTCATTATTCAATATTTTTCAAAGATTATTTTTTCTATTTCTATTTATTTATATTTTATTATTTTATAGTCTATATATATATATATTATTATTTTATAACCTGTCATCCCATCCAAAAAAGAAAAATATTTTTTTGAAAAAATCTCTTTTTTTAACTTTTCAGTTATACTCCTCTTTAAACTTTTTTCACGCAGCTTCGTCGAATTTGGCCTGAAATATTCGTTAAGTTAATTCATCGCTTTGTTTACAATTAGCACCGTTTTGAAAATATTCTTTATTGTGCCAGAAGTTTCCATTGAGATTCTAATGTTTGCGGTATGAATATGTTATGTTAACCCAATTGACAACGCCCTGTTTCCGCATATTTAAATCACTTAATAGATCTGCGCAAACATCTGCCCCTTATCTCGTCTTCTTTCGGAATTGTCGGTTTTCGTTTCAATGGTTTAAAAATGTTGACAAAGAACGGCCTGGAGGACCAGAAAATCTCGCAGACATTGCATTGGAAGACGAAAATCCAGTTCAAATTCTTAAAGAACTTTTGAACAAATTAGCAGTTGATGAATAAACTATCTCTAGACATTTACATGCGATGGGAATGATCCAAAAGCAAGGAAAATAGCTGCGACACGAATTGATTGAAAGTGTCTTTTTGAACCATTTCAACATCACGGTTTCATTGTTTGCCAGGCAAGAAAATAAGAAGTTTCTGTGGAGTGTTGTGACCGGCGATGAAAAGTTTATTTACAACGACAATCTCAAACCCAAAAAGTCATTAGTTATCCACACCGATACCGGAGCGAAATATTCTAAGAAACGTTGAAAATATATCAGGTTTCATAAAAAATTTTCCTAATAGCCGTTTCAGGTTCGAAGTATGAAGAAAAATCTTTTCTCATAAGCTCTACGAAATTCATGGTCCTTCACCAATATCTTTACGATCGATAAATCTACTACGAAGTACTATTTTTGTATTCGTTTGTTTATTTGACTTAAAAATTAATTGCCTGTTATAGGTCGATTTCTGACTGTTTTCTCAATCTTCTCAGAATTGTTTATATTTTTCATAAATTCTTGCTTTTAACATATTATTGTCTAACGGTGTTTTCTAATATCAATGTTTCACACCATTTATTCCGTTTTGGCTACTACAAAAGGCTCATCCCAATACGCTCAAACTCTAAGGTATGTTTTGCTCATTGCTTTGGCAAATATTAGCTAAGCGTTAGAACTGTTTGTCAGTTGTTACCTGCAATATTGACAGCGTTATCAGTAAACAACAAAATTAAACAAATTGAATTGCTTGATATACCGCACTTAATTCGAAAATTCTTGTTAGTTTTTGATCAAACCATGTTACAAAAATGTGCTGCATTTTCTATGAAACCTATATTTTTAACTTTTGCAATGTAATTACAAAATAAAATCAAAGGAGAGAATATTCTGTATTGAAAGTTTGAACCTACAGACTACATTTTCCTTCTTTTCTCCAATAACTCGGTGTACTTTGGAAAGTGAAAAATCTTTTTGAAAGAGTCTTATTTGAAAGTTAACGGCTCTGAACGATTTGCTTCGGTGAGTTTATTAATCAACACAAGACGCCCTAATGTTATTTCTATCTCCTTTTCATCATCTTGATGTATTACATTGCATTTTTCGATCCGTATGTTGGCGCATTTTTCCAGAAAGGACTTTCGTTGATTGTGTGTATTGCTTACAGAATTTCGATCCTCTTTCACCGTTATGCGGCCTTCTTTTCATAGAATTCAATTTTTATTGCTTAAATAAGTATGAGGCATGAGTGTGTATGTTGGAGCATGCTTCGTAGTTCAATGTTTGCTATAGAATATTTTATTCTACTTTTGCAGTAAGAGAGTTTACGATTTCTTTATTTTTCTTTCTTTTTTCATTTTTAGTTTCCTTTCTCAGTTGAAAATTATATATTGCTAACTTCCTGTGCGACGGTGGCATGAACTTTAGCGTTCACACACAAACACAAACACGTGCATGCATACGTTTTTGCTTCAAATGCTCCACGTGTCTGGTTGTGTGTCCTTCGCAGCTGAAGGAACAACACAAGAAGAAGATGAGAAAGTAGCAACAAAACAAAAAAAAAAAAAAGAACAAAAATTGTAACATGTTTATAACGATGTCTGATTTTGCAGGCTGTCTACTCATGCTTTAGTTATATGGTGTTCGTATTGAGTTTGTTGGCTGTTTAATGGTTGGTTGTTTGCCTGGTTAGTTCACAAAACAGATTCATTGATTAAGTTATTATGAAATTGCATGCTATGAATGTCTTTTTTTGTATAAGAAAGTGAAGAAAAGATATTAAAAACTATTTAATTTCTTTATTTTGGTGTACCTTACTTAAATTCTGGTTCTACTAAAAGACAGAAGAAAATATTAATTTAGTATTAAGAGGTTTTAAACTGTACAAAATCGTATTCAATTAGGAAGTAAAAATCAGCTTAGAGCGAATCTTGAATTCTTGTCCTATATAAGTAAGGAAATCCGAAGTATTGTCAATTAAGTTTACCAGGCTGGAATGGGAAAATGCACATATTCCACGAAGTCTTCGAAATCGCTTGAAGGATATATTTGGGCTTGTAGTGCTTATATTTTCGCTCCTTAATGGTCGGTATAGAAGTAATGCAAAAAACTTTATACTAACCTTAAATATGAACTCTCTCATCCCCCTTATTGGGCGTTAAGGGAAATCCGTTTAACGGATCTGCTTAATATGTAAGAATAAAAAAAAAAATTTTAAAGTTTTATATAGAATTGTTTTGTGGTTAATGCAGCTCATGTAACAAGCGAAATGACAAAATTAATATATCGTTCTAGTGAAAGGTGTCTACATATGTACCGCATTGCCTTTTCCTTTTTGGTTGTCTCGTTCAGTTTTCATAATACCACTACACAGTTGTAACTTCATGCTTTTTGTAAATGTATTGGTGTTGTATATGTGCATAAACGCCATCATCGCCATCGTCAAATTCATACTCAGACCGTTAACAGTAACACCAACAACATGCAATAAGAAGACAGCAATGACGTTTCATAAATGGAATCCCTTTTAACAGGCATGTCACGAAAATGCTAGCAATTGCAACAAATTGGGTCAGACAATGTATTGTACTCGTCGTTATTTTGTTCTTATTATTGTTGTTATTCTTATTTCTGTTGCGTTTGTTTTTGTTATTCTCATTGTTGCTATATATTTTTGGTGTAAGACATGGCATAAGTGAAAAGTTTTGCTAGGCGATTTTTTTTCCAAGAGAACTATAAACTCACAGCTGTTGTGCTTTGGACTGACTTCGCAAAAGCAGTACAAGTATACGCATGTACTTATGTACTTGCTTTTAGGTGTACGTGTATAATGCCTTTATATATGTGTTGAGGTAGGTGTCAGTTTACGTGTATATGAATATGTGTGAGAGACTATATATGAGCTGATATCACATCGTAGAACGGAGATTATAATTGATTTGAAGCTTTTTCTTTTGTTTGTTTGGCCTGTTTGGCTATCTATTATATTCTCGTCTAGGCTTAAGAAAGTGCTATCCAGCTGTATCTGTCTGTGTGTGAATTGAAATTATGTGTCTCGCGCGAAAAAGGTCAACTCAAAGAATAGGTCATATTTATAATGCAAAATATTATAGTTTTTCGAGAATATTAATATAAAACCTTTTTATACATAACAACAATATTATGACGTACTTGAACATATTCATAAATGTCTGCTTCCGGTTCCGCTTTATTTACAATAACAGCAAATACTAAAACACAAAGAAATGACAACAGCTGAAAGATCGTCATCACAACAACTATAATTGTTGTTATTGTTGTTGTCGATGTATTGCACATCGATTCTGGTTTTGTTTACCTATTAAAGTTTCATGACCTGGAGCGCAAACATAAAGCACACTGCTCTATATACACATATTGCGCGACTCTGTCTGGTTGGCCCTTAAATTCATGTAACACTAGTTTTTTGCATGTAAACAGACTACTGTTTCAATATTGGTCGGCTAGCTGCAAAAATTCTATACACATTTACAAAGATTCATATATGCACTAAATATGCATGAAATACGCTCATACCGAACCCTTATTGCAAGCACACTTATTTGCTGCTATTTAAAATTCACACTATAGCAGGAACAACAACAACTGGGACACGTGACTTTTTCTGCTCTGGCAAGTGCAGCGCTCTATCTATAAATGTAAATACAATAAAATTTATTTGCAGATGTTAAAAAGAGAAAATACTTTTTTCGCTCCTTTTAATACCTTTCGTCTTTAGTGAAATTTCCTTTCTCTTAAGTAATTGATGATGACTTTTTTCCTCTGCACAACTATGAGAATTCTCTTCGAATTGTTTTGCTGTTCTCTGCAATCTTATTAATCTCTTTATGGCGTAATCACCTTGAGCTTTTTTCATTCATGAAAATTTTTGTTTACATTCGGTTTAATCTCGCGCCGTTTATTATGTGAGGTAAGCTTCTTCTGGTCTTTTTTAGTTATTTAAAGCTTTTGTAGATGGCAGTGTTTGACTTAAGGTTTTCATTTACGAGAAAAGAAAAAGAAACAAATTTTTAAAATTTGTTTTTAATTTTTTATTTTTTAATTTTATTAGTGTCGTTATAACTAAGACACGGTATGATGTTGTTGAACATTTCTTGTAAACTATTTGCATTAATTGTTAACATTTTAAGCAGCTGGTGTAGGTGAACATAAATTGTCGCCTTTCCGTTATTGATTAATATTTTGAGAAAATTACGCTTGCGTCCAATATTTTTGAGATTTTAAATCAGCAACAAAATCGAAATAATATTCCTCCTCCAATAATCACAATTAAAGTAAATAATTATTGATATTCCAAGCATTAATGAACTGAATAATCAGTTAAGATAATATTAGAAATTACTTAATCACGTGAGAAATACCGTACATACAGTGTCTGTCAAGTGTACGATTGTTTTTATATAAGATGAGAGAGACACGAATAGTGAAAGTCATATTCACTTTCTTGCGAATACAATTTGATCTTCTGCAACAATTTCTTGAAGTTGAACGTTCGATAAGAAAAACGAAGTGTTCTAGTTCCGTGAATTGAAAATTCATATGATGGAAAAAGCAATGAAAACAAAAGTTTTATAATTATTAAGAAAGAAGAAAGAAAAGAAAATACATAACTACTAAAACGGTCCATATATTTTTAAACAAAATGAAAAGTTTTTTTTTTTTTATAGATAGAAACTTGCCAAAATTGATGACAGAGAAGTTTTCTTCTCATGCATTACTTGCCGTGGTCCCAAAAAGGCTCATTTGCAACTGTCGATGAAAGCAAAGATTGACAAGAATTCCCTCGAAATCTATCAGACGAAAGGATTAATGAAACTAAGTCAGGAAATCCAGCAGCGAGGCCTTAGTAGACATGGCGGAATGCCACACAGAATTTGTGATATTCGTAAGCTTCATAAGCAGAGGATTTTGCTTAAGATGAGCTAGTTGTAGTTGTGGAGAAGATGATAATGACATTCGAGGTAAACTCGCATAGAAGAAATAAATAATTGTAAAAGTCATTAAGATTATAAATAAAATCTACGCTTATCACGATCTGGCTATGTGTCCGAAGGAAAATGCAAAAAGGGAAGAATTGTAAGAATAATAAATTTCTACAGACGTGTGTAACACCAGAAACCACTTAAAATAGGCCTAACTTTCATTGTACTGATCGAATCAAAATCATTTTTTTTTCTGAATAGATTTAATATGGACTATTCTTCTGCCCGTGTTTGACGACTGCCTATGTGTTTTTTCATTCAATTTACAGATGAAAACGTCTCGACAAGAATCACAATTCGGTACAATAAATTATTTTCCATCTGATGAATTCATTTTTTATTCGAAACTCCGCTAATATAAGGTCTAATGTTTAGTATTTTATGATAAAATTGTTATGAATAAATGGGTAAGAGTGTAACGGTATAATAATAATTGGATAAAACATTATGATAAAGATTGTATTTTGATCAAAATAATAGTTAAATGCTATAATATTTAAGTAGAAGCAGAAATGTTTAGGGAAAAAATGCTTAACTGTAATATCAGTTGAAATTCTTAAACCGGTTCATGTTCTGTTTCTTTTGACTGAAAATCCAAAGGTAAAAGAAGAGAAAACTAAATGGAAAAATCCACTTGATGTACCCACACAAATATATCATTATAATATACAAACAGTATACACACACACACACACTTATATATATATATATCTAATAAATTTGGTCTTGTTATGATTATGGCTATTGACTGAATGTACCAGCATGCATGATCACAATGAGAAGGCCCGGCCAGTAGAAAAAATTTTTACATTCATATATACTAGAAATACCTATAAAAACGATGAGCTTAAGTCAAGAAATATATTTTTATACCTTTTCAGCACATTTAAAAAGGAAGACGAAAATGGGCAAAAAAGACAATATATATATATATATATATAGTGTTGGTTTGTTGCAAAAACTATAGAACATGTTACAAATGTGTACACGTCCACCCATAAATGTCAAGTTTTCTTATTTGTTCTCTTTCTTCATTACTAGTTTAAAGTTTTTTGTTATTTTTCATAGATTTTTTTCTCCCTTTTTTCTTGGTTTTGTGTTTGTAAGTTCATGTGTTTCTGTTCAACAACTATCCACTCTACTTATATCTTTAAAAACTCTAATCCGTTCCGTTTCATGAAAAAGTGAATTCATATATAACTTCAAACACATTTAAACATATGAATTTTTAGTATTATAGTTTTGAAGTAAACAACTTATTGTGTGTGATATTCATACACCAATATTCGAACAAATGCATATATACAAAGTTGGCTACAGTTCAACCTATGACAGCAATAGAAAGAAGTTACACTATTCACGAAAACCTATCAAAAGTAGTTGCATTAATACGCTTATATACGTATATACAGATATATATATATATATACATCTATATATGTACATATATATATATTTATATGGAGTACATAGCAAAAAGATGCAACCAATTGCTGGCCTAAGCAAAAAATATTTAAAAACTTATTACGTCTGTCGACTTATTTAGTTGATTTATTGGTATAACACAAAAGTACACAAACACACACAGACACACGTCCATACATACCCACATACATACACACACACACACACACACACACACACACACACACACACACATATATATATATATATATATATATATATATATATATATACATACACACACATAGACAGATAGACACACGTGTATACATTATATCTAAGCATGTGTAATAAAAAATATAAAAAAATAAGTTCAACTTGTAGTTCTTTGGGTTTTGTAGACTTGCCGCCAAAAAATTGCCAAAAAAAAAGAAGAAAAAAGGTTTACATTAATATACAGAAAATTCTTTAAAAAATTTTTAGTCACTTTACTCTATATACCTACCCTCTCTGTAAGTAAGTAGTTTAACGTCTAAATATTTGTGCTTATGATTGTCTGTATGAATGCGTGTGTTTATGTGGAAGTGTGTATGTGTATGCTTACCTATAACGAAAGCGGGCGTTTTTCCTATCAGTCTGTTAGGCTTTGTATAGATTGGCTCCAGTGTCAAACAAAAGACAGCTTATGAGTAAAAAAATATTAAAACAAAAAAAAAAAAGAAGAAGAAAAACTTTGCATCTTGATTGCTTGCCTGTCTGCTTTTATGTATGACGCTACCGTTTGCGTGATGAGGTGAACTTAGTGTTCATATGTAATAACAATACATATTTGTTGACGATGCCCTTTGAGATATTCGTGTTTCCCCTTTCTCTCTCCCTCTCTCTCTCACTCTCTCTCTCTCCTTGCTTTCGCATTTATAGCAATAAGTATACGTCTATATGTAAGCATGAATTAGTTTCTGGCTTATATCGTTAGTTGCCAAATTTTAGGCTTACGCTGTTTGTTACTCATATTGTTGTTGTTAAGCTGTTATCTAGAGTTGTTGTTTTTCTTTTTTTTCTATAATATTCTTCGTTTAGTTTTTTAAAAAGTGTAAGTTTTTCAAGATTTGTTAGAAAACTATTTCTCACATTAGCTCCACTAAAAGTTGTCGGTTCGTCTATCTGGTTGATGTTGATTGCGTGGGTGAAGTTAGGAATTGTCTGTTTATCGTTTTTAATGTAAGATGCATTATGAAACTTGGCGCTAATTTGGACAAGAATAAATATCGGTGAAGTCGAAAATGTTAAGTTTCATTGTTGCCATCGTGACGAGACTAATTAAGTAAGCTCAACATTTTATTACGAGGCACACGCTTAGATCTGTTTGGTTATTACTATTTGTTTCTGTTTCTACGATGTCTATTTTAGTTGCTTTTGTTAATGTTTATATTATAATTAGGTCTTTAAATATTATTTGAAACGGATATAATTTTATACATAATATATTTGATATTTTCTCTTGCAGTGTTTGAAACTATCTTATTATGATTAAAATATAATACTTTTCTCACTA
This sequence comes from Glossina brevipalpis, assembly GCA_000671755.1. Taxonomy (NCBI): domain Eukaryota; kingdom Metazoa; phylum Arthropoda; class Insecta; order Diptera; family Glossinidae; genus Glossina; species Glossina brevipalpis. Next base: position 1,358,918 of record KK351033.1, read on the forward strand.
TTTTATCTTATTAATGCAACAAGGATGGTTTATATAAATCGAAAAGTTAGTCTAACTTGATGACTTTTAATTATAGCAACACTTTTCGACTACGCAGTTTTCTGACATCATCTATTCGCACTTCTGTATTTACGATAATATTTTCCAGGTCTTCAGTTTACTTTAAGTGCTTGAAGTTCTATTGGCTTTTATTTCATTAGTCTAAATAAATATGAGCATACTTTTTCCTGATTGATAAGTAAAAATATTTTTATTTCCATATTCTGATAAATTTCTTTTCCTCTTTTCCCTCCTGTTCATTTTTTTTTTCTATTACAGTTAAATTGAAATTTGTCTGTTTAAATTCCCCTTCAATTCTAAAAAATATATCTCTGCTGTTGCCTTTTCATTTTCATCATTTCTTTTGCTTATTAAAAATTTATTTGCTTTGTTCGTTAATTTTTTTCATTTTTATTCCTTTTGATTGTTTACAGGGCCGGTTCATCGATACATTACACTAACTTTGTTGTTTTATGTAATAGCCACATCTTTGTCCCCTTTTGTCCCCTTTCAATTTTGCTAATTCTGTCGTTGCCGTTGCTTCTACTGTTTATAAGTATTAGATTTTAAAAAATAAACAAAAAAAAAATTCTGAAAATCTTTCATTTTATTTTTTATAGTTTTTACAAAATTTTTTCTCTTACTTTTTTTACATGAATTTCAAACCTTCTTCTATACTCGTATGTAAACGCAAATTTCGTTTAAACGTTCAAAAATAAATTGAGGCTACTCTAGGCATTTTATGTGCAATAATCTGAAAATAATAAGATAATGAAGACGAAATTTTTTATGACAGTAGCATTGGTTTCGTTTTCATAGATTTAGTTTAGAATAAAAAAATAAAAAAATAAATTACTTAATAAAACTTTTTGCAATATATATATATATATATATATATATATATATATATAAATATATATAAATATATATTTGTATAACTAACGTCTCGGTGGATAATTGCAAGGGTTTACATAAGGGGGTCACCACGTCTCTAACTAAAATTTCAGCGAAAATTTCGTTGATTTGTTTTTTAAACATCGTCTTTTGAAAGGTGAAAATAGAGTTGAAAACTCAACAAGTGTCATGACAACTCTTCGAAAGTAGGAAAGATAGCAATAATTTTTTGGTGGTTTGCCGTTTTGAACCATGTTTTAGGAACACCGATGAGGCTAAAAACAGTGGACGTCCAAAAGACGAGATTCTATCGAAAAAGAAAAAACAAAAAAAATTAAAGAAATTCTGAGAATTATTCTTGGTAATCGAAAAGCGTAGCTGAAAGTGATAGCTTACATCACATATTTTGTTTGAAAATTGGAGCAAGAGAAAGCGAGTTTGCACCGTCTCATAAATTGATGATTACAGTGGAAAAATTGCATGATTGCTCGACTTACTACCCCCATCCACCAGATCTGGCCTTTAGAGGTTATTGTTTGATTACAAACGTTCTACAAAAAAGGTAGCGTAATCTTAAATTATATTACTGTTGATAGTTAAATTTTGCGAATTAAAAGCTAGTGTTTTCCAATGCATACGCATGTTCTATACCCACCACCGAAGGTGACGGCAAGGTTCAACTAGGCCCACTCGATATAATGGAGTACTGAGTTTATACTTTTTTATGAAGATGTTTGTAACAATATGGAAGACGCTTCAAAGAAGCTATAAAGTGCAGTTTCGGTCAGTAACAAATTCAGAATTCAGTTAGGTATGTCCGTCTGTCCGTCTGTCCGTTTATGTATGTCTGTTTGCTCATATGTGGAATGTCGGCATCACTTATTTTCGCCTTCGTGACAATTGAAATATGTGGATCAAATTTGGCAGAAGCATTGGAAGTTATTTCACGTAAATTGGTGCAAAAAATGAGCCAAAATGGGTCAAAGGCTACGCTTACAATATTATATAAGCCGAAAACATGTCTGCTTTCAGGTTGTTTTGCTCACTATTCGTAAACTATATAATACAAATTTTCACGGTATTCCATAAAAATGGGAAAAATCTGCCACGCCTACCCAATATTATAGAGTATCTATATTTAATTTTTCCGACATATTTTTGAAGATAAAGGCGATGAATAAGCAAAATTTGGCGCAGCCGAGTTAAGGTTTTTTATTTGTTTTTTATACCCACCAGGATGAAGATGAAGGATATATTTCATATTGTCATTTGTTTTGTAAGTACCAAAAGGAAACTTCGGAGACCACACAAAGTATATATTCGTCTGAAATGATGCAATTAAAAACAATTCTAAATGATTTATTATGAACATAAGAGCTTATCTGCTTTACTTAACACGAAGAGAAATCGGAGGACTAAAGTTTAAACATCAATAACTTAGGATTAGTTCCCTCAATAGCTTTACTGTTTATGTATACGATATCCGTTTGTGAACAATTAGACAATACCTTGAAAACATCAAAATTAAATTCGAAGTGATTCGTTACGGGTGATCGTCCTCTTAGAAAGGTATGCTGAAAAGGAGAAATAGATGATTAGATAACGAAAACTAATTGTTAAGTGACGACTGAACTGAAACACATTCAAGTAGGCAATGGCTCTGTAATCCTCAAGTAGGTGCCTTTTTTTGTATATTTGTGCAGTGAAGTAAACACGAAGGCAAAACAACAGTTTTAAGAGAAAGATCAAAAATCTTTGAGATAAACCCGTATAGTGTGTCAAGGCATGATTTGACAGTGAATGACGGGCTGCCATCTGTAATATGTACTATTCAAAAATTGCAATACTATCTAAATGAAGTTAGGGATTTGGTATGAGTTGGTCTCATGTAAATTTGAAACTAGCGATATTCGGCAAAAACATTCGCGGTCTTATAGTCTTTGTGCATGCTTAACTTGAAAGTTTAATCATCTAAAATGGCGGAAAACGTTATTTCAGGAAGATTTTTTTTAAAGTGGGTAATGCGTTTAGAGTGCAAACAGCCACGGTAGAATGTTGTGCGACTTACATATGCGTCTAGGATGAATGTGTAAAAACGCTAGGAAAAACAAGTGATCCTATTGAAGGAAATGACTGACGGTAAAATCTGTAAAAAACTTGCCGTGATAGTACCAATATGTAAACACAGCACATTCGATGCTCAAAAGTGTCAAGATTGGTGGACACACTTTTGTCAGACATGAGCATCTTTCACTGTGGGCGGCTGATGTTTCGGTCCGACAAAAAAAGGATTTGAAATGCACATTGTAAGGAATACATAATCATTCCTTATTGCAACTGAATATTGTATACAAACTAGTAATCGGATATAAAAAAATTCATCGAATATATATTTTTTCGTATTAAGTTTTAACTTGTGTTATTCTGCCATTTAACCAACGAACAGTAGACAATTCGACAACATTTGTAAGCTATTGCAAATTACTCGCAAAATTCGCTTCCGGTTATGAATTGAGTATTTAAAAAAATTTATAATCTTTCGTACGTAAGCGTTTCCGATAAGACACGGAAAAAATGCGACGGTCTACTAAAGCGTATTTGATCACCCAAATTTATCGACGACGTCCTCAACTTTGGAGCTGGTTGTGTAACATATGTTAGTGATAAATTAAAAGTGAGTGCTTCAATAACACAACATATTGCTATAAAAGCCGCAAATTAATTAGTGAACAATCGTGTAGAGATGATTCTTATGAAAGATTGCATATTTTAGAATCAGGGAGAAAATTTGTTAAAAGTTCATTCCTCATTAGATGAAAGAAAATATATTTAATTTATGCTTAATTAAATATTAAAAGTGTAAACAGCTAAAGGCGTACATGCTTTGATAAAGTTCAGGGAATTAACAAATGGAAAATTATTAAAAATTTTTGAATGTTTCAGCATAAATTTGACTCAAACCAATTACAAAATAACACACACATACACAGAGAGAGAGAGAGAGAGAAAGAGAGAGAGAGAGAGAGAGAGAGAGAGAGAGAGAGAGAGAGAGAGAGAGAGATAGAGATAGAGAAAGAGAAGAAGAAAAAAAAAAAGAGAGAGAGAGAGAGAGAGAGAGAGAGAGAGAATAGACAGAAAATGAGGTAAACTTATATAACGAAATAAATTTTTAGACATTAAAAGGAAATAAATATCTTTTCTATTCGATCTTACTAAGAGAAGAAAATTTTATGTGATATGTTTGTTAATTTTCTGCAATATAGAAAATTAATATACATAAATACGAAAAATAAACGAACGATCATTATGTATTCCAATGAAATATTAACATACGTTACTTATCTTTTACATTGAAAATGTCATCACTGAGTGTCAAGTTATATAGAATACGAATATGTACAAGCATTCATTCATTTATTTATTTATTTTTTTTTTTTTTTTGCTCTCTGCTGTTGTTTCACATGAAATTAACATTTTTGGTATTCATTGCCAGCACTTAAATTTCAATCAATATTATTTTGTTTACTTGAATTAAAGAGATTTTGAACAACAGCACTAACAACTACATCTAACCAACGCTAGAAATTCAAATAATAGTTTGAAAAACAAATACGCAATACAGGAACAATTATGTGCATAATTTTACACCTAAAATGAAAACTAAAACAAAATATAGAAAAAAGTTAATAAAAAAAAAAAAAAAAAAGAAGAAGAAAACTGAATATTTTTGTTGAACTCATTTCATAAATTGAGATAAATTCAAGTGTTGATTTGTTTTAGTTCGCCGACGCGCACGCGCGCCTTCCTCTCTCTCTGTATATATATGTATATATATATATTGTTCGGCGTACATTTACCAGCGTCTACATTTAAGTATCTGTTTTTATTCCCTTTCCTGTACATTAGTTATGCATATATGCTAATTAATCCATTCAAAGTATATGAAATTGTATTTAAGAGATTATTTTCATACTCTAGCTTTGCTTCTCAGTGCTTATCATTATCGTTAGTTTTGTTGGTTTTATTCCGCTTCAAGCATCGAAAGGTAACATTCACATTTGTTACAGTCACTGGCTCCAGTCGTACTTTAGTCCTTTGTGTTCGTCTTATGTTATGCAAATGTTGCAAACGTAAATTTGAATAAATTCACTTTTTGTTTCCCTTCAATTTTCATATTTTTTTAAAGCTAACTCATTTCGTTTTTTTTTTTAAATATATATTCCTGCATAATACAAAAACTATATAAAATCTTTAACTACTAACCGATCTTTATAATGAAAGTAAAATATCTGTGTTATTTAGTCATATTTAACATGAAACGTTTGTATGTATTTAGCATACGTACACAGGGTTTTTCTATTATTAAATTTGAATTGTTTCTATAAAGTGTTGTTCGATATTTAGTAACCTTTATGATAAGTATTACATGCACATTGTTGTTTTATTGCCTAAGGTATAACGTGTTTTTTGTGCGAGTTATGCGTTAAATGATATAAAAATGTTATGTAAAATTTCCTTAAAAAATAACAGAATTCAAAATTGATTTTGCGGTACTACTACTAAGCATTTTAAATGGTTAATTTAAGTTTTTCGATTACGTTGGTAACAAATACATGATTTTGAATGGTTAGCGCTAACTCTGGGTTGAAAACGTGTTAGCAAAAGCGAAAATAACAAATATAAAATCTGAAATTAGAGAGTAGAGAGTAGAGTTTATATAAATTAGCGTTTGTATAAGCGATCAAAAGTTGGATGGCTTGGCAACGTTCAGCCAAATAAATTATGATCAATTTTTAAACAAATCATTTTGCATTAAAGTTTAATTGAAATAAGGAAAAGATGAAAAGTAATTTACTTTATCCGGCTATGATATGAGGCTTTACTCATAAACAGTTAATGATAATTTGATCATAAATCTATTATTACTTGTTCTATATAAAATTACTTCGCATGCAGGTTGATTAACTAACGCAATCTATGATAATATTGTTCTCAAGTCGTCGTTTATGATAACAACTTTGAAAGAATTTCAAATGCTTTGAGGTAATGATGAGTTTTATTAGTTTTCTTTTATATATTTATTATTATATATACTGATCTCTAGAGGATTTGCAAATAAGGAACTGTATGTATGATCCTATAAAAAAAGAAGAAAAGAAAAATTTTAAGTTTAATGCATACAACTATTAAAAAACCGAACAATCAATATTAGCTAATTAGTAATAAATAAATAAAAAATAAATAAAATAAAATAAAAAAATAAATTAAAACTTTTCATAGTTAGATAAACCAGTTCACTTTATGTGCATTAATCCAGTTAATCTAAAAGCAAGTCGTAAGAAATAGGGAATTTTATTTGGCTTTATTTGATTTCTTCCATAATTTCGAACTATAATTGTAAGAAAATGCGTAGATCCATTTATATTATATTACATATCGTATATAATTCCATTTATATATTAAAAGATCCCGTCAGCAAACCACACTTAATTGTGCCGAATAAAAGACATATTGACACATTCTATATTAACATTATATATCGATGTATGTTCCACCATTATTTTAAATCAGTCATGCAATGGAGTGATTGTTTAATCAATCGCCGTTTTGCCAAAGAAAAAAAAAATGTAGTCAGTATCGTTCGATAACATAACCATTGAACCGCCAACATTTTCAGAAAAAATTGTTCCGTTACATCGTCAGTTTAAAAAGCGAATCTAGCTGCCACACAGTGGTATTGCTCAAGCATTGCTTTTGAGTTTTCAGATGGGACACTTTTGATTGTTTATGCACAACCAGACAGATAAAAATGGGCTCTTATCATTCTTTGTCTCATTAACTTTGTTGAAAATTGATTGTTAATGCATTTTTAGGACCTAATTAGTCAATATAACTGAAAACCTCTTACTTTTCACACTTACAATAGCATGTTGGCAGTTCAAAAAAAGACAGGGATTTTAAAATGACGCATTTTTTTGAATGAAATCATCATAATTTGAGCGATTCGTTGATACGTCCGTAATTAATAAACGACTTATAATGTATATGCAGACCACTCAATATGAATAAATAATTTTAGTCTGGCGAGAATGACGAAAAGGATTTGAAATTTTGTTCGCTCTTCTAACAGAAGTTTTGAATTCTTAATGATGATCTCAACAAAGAGACATGAGTAAATAATTTCGATATACGTGTTCATCAACAACATGTACAATTTATTTTTGAGATCTCCTAGGTCTATTCATAATGTATGGCCCGTGATAGATATAAAAAATTTAACTGAAATATATAATATTCCTTGAAAAATCAATTTAAAAAATCTCTCGTGAAAAATAATTAATCAAGTATTTATTGTATTATGTTTAAAAGTAAAAAATAAAATTTATTTTATATGCATTTATTTATTTGTAATAATAGTAAAGCGAAAGTGAACGTTTAAAGTAAGAGCATGCCTCCAACGCATCTTGTTTAATTGACATTTAGTATAATGAACAACCAGTAGGTAAAAGTATGAAATGAATTACAAGACACGATATTTAGTCATTGTAGTCTTCTATAATCAACGATAACAATGAATAACGAATGAAAGTGTCTAAAGCATTAACAAGGACATGCACGTAAAGTTTAGCACGTTTTATGGGTAATGCCCTAAGCAAAATTGTGTAAATCACTCACTGCAACGATGAATAGTATTTTTTTTTTTTTGCAGTAATAAGATTTCGAGAACCTTCATCATCACAGAAAAAATTCGCTGTAACATGAACAGATATAATGTATAAAAAGAGAAAAGAAAAATGAGAAATTTTAGCTTTGTAAAGGATTTTTATGATCATCAATTTAAAAGACACGAGACCGTAATTGTGTGTTAATCTTATATAGAAACCAAAATACTCTATATTGATTATATATTGATCATTTCTGTTTCATTTTCCAGCTAAATTTGAATTCTATTCAGATCTTTGTTTTGGTTTCTAAGCATGAGTTGGTTCAATCTTTTAAATATTTGTAAACGTCCTTTTTAAACATTTGTAATAATTTCAGTCATTTGTTAAGTCTAGTTTACCTTTCATGAAACGATAAAGAATACGAATTCAGATGCATATATATATATATATGGATAAAAAATGAATGGATAAATGTAACAGGGTTTACTAATTACCAAAATTAAGGATAGCCGGGAATATATTATAATAATAAGGATAACGGGAAAAGTTAACGGTAGCTCTCAGCGTTCGATTTTAAGCGCTATCGAACTGGCTTAAAAGTAAAGAAAGGTCTATTAGCTTCGAGTTTTCTTTACACGGATATCATTTTCCCTGTTCTTTATTAAATTTAAACTATTTTTAAGTTGTTGTTTTTCTCCTTCTTCTTCTTCTTCTTCTAGGTATATTTATTTTAAGCCCTTTTTACTATGCACGCAACTTCGATCTTTCTGCACATAACACTAAAAATGTTTTGAATCGTCAATATATTATTGCTTATACGTCCCTATTTGTACCTTTATATAAATACATATTTATATATATGGGTGTGTGTGTGTAGGTGTATTACAAAAAAATTTAGCAAGCTATGCAAAATTAAGATGAAGATGACATTGATGTACAATGCACAATAAATGAGTGCCTTTGTGCGAATGCTTGCTGATATATATGAGCTACAGAAGTGTCTTCATAAGGAAAAATAAAAAGTAAAAAATAAAGAGTAAAAAAAAAAATAAAATTTTAAAAAGTTATAAAAATGTTAAAAAAAATTCAGCCCACTAACATAATATATGTTTATTCAATTGTCGGTATGTATGTTACTATTGAGTAAGCTTTGCGGTTTTCATCTATAACTGAAGGCAAAGCAAGTAGCTGGGTGGGTGGGTGATGCTAGAAAAAAATTATAAAATTTTATCAAGTCAGCAGAAAAGGTTTGTAAATACAAAATAGAATAGTGAAGAGAGAAAGTTAAAAAAAAAAGAAAAAGTCATGTAAAATACGCACAACAGAGAAAACAAAAGAACGATTTGTGTACAAAAAGTTAAAATCCTCTTTATGCGCAGACAACAATTTCCAGTGTAAAGTAGAGAAAATATACTTACGGGGTGATTGCAATAATATTCAAACAGATCGAGAGGCACACAGTGTGCAATGCAGTCAACCAAACAACTAACCAACGTTTTTCTTCTTTTCTGTATGTAATCTAAAATGTGTGTTGCTGTGTGTTGTGTGTGCTGCTACTGTCTAATGTGCTGTTTTAATGCAGAGGCAAAGACAAGTAGCGGTAATGCTTGTGCGTCGTTGGCAATTTGGAAAACAATTTAATATACTCTCAAGTTGAAACTGCGTTGGAGATTTTTATGTTAGTAACTGTGTGTTTTACATCTGCATCTACATGTATAAATATGTGCGTGTGCTGCTTTTATCTTGAAATTTTTATTCAAGAGAATTTGCATTTCAATTGGTTGTGCCAACGGGGCATCATTCACAGTAACCTGTCTACCATACAACTCGTGCCTATTCTCATATGATATTCGCGCCCTTGTCCTCATCGTGGCCTTGCAACCCCACGTGTGCAAAAGGAACCCATAAATATTTTATTTTTTTTACAGTTAGTTATTTCAGTGCAAACCGTCGTTATCATCGTCGTACTGAATGATACTGATATGTGTGTGCTTGTAGCTTTATGTCGTGTTATTCTTTCTATACAAGAAACAGGTTTGCGTCAGTTTGACAAGTTGATACAAGAGAAAACGTTTAATATACTGCCTTCTTTCACTTATTTTTTTATTTTATTCTTTTCCTCTATCTCGGTCTGTGGCAAGATCCAAAGTTACAGGTGTTAAATCAGAAAAAGAAGTAAAAACGTCATGAATATAATGACCAACAAATTTAACAACCTATTCAGTAGCGTTTATCTCCTTTGCTATCCACATCAACCAAACACAAAAATATAAAATCAACGGCGGCAACATAAACGGCAGTAAAGTGAAGAAATGAAATCTAAAATGACATTCAAAGTAAAAAGATATGATATGAGTTGGAAAAGAGAATCACTTTTATTTAAACAGATTTGGTGGTCACTTTAATGAAATTCATCTATATAAGTTTTATCGTCGTCACTATAGTTACGATGATGAATTTAAAAAAAAAAACGAAAATAATATGATTATGATTATTATTATTACAATTTATTTAGAACAAAGAAATAAATTGTGTTGGACTAAGGTAGAATGAGTACTAGCAACTAAGATTATTAAGATATTATCGTCTACAGATATTTGCAAATGGGGGCCATGAAGTTAGATACACCGAATATGGGATTTCAAACTGTGAAAGTTTTTTTTGATAAAGTTGCCAAAGTGCAAGTTCAATTGTAAGAGTTTCTCCACAATTGAAAATTGGAGGAGTAGATTTCGTACGGAACTATTGGCATATTGCATTAATACGACTAAGAGGGCTGTCTTGCAAATATTTTGATTTTGGTTTTCTCGATGTTGCCTGGCTATGGTGATGGAACGAGATTAGGATTAAGAGGCGATTTTTTTTATCAATTTTCTCTTTAGTTTTTTTTTTTCTCGAATATATTTTTGATAGTCAATTTTTTGCATTATGATGTCTTTAATTAATAATGCCGAAGTAAGGGATTTGATTGTTAGATCTACTCGTATCATCGTAGTAAAAAAAAATTATATTAATAATTTCATATAAAGTTCTGAATTAAGTTCAAGAATTTCAAATGTAGATATCCTTTTCAGAATGCATGTGTTTGTTTCAAAACCTATTACTTACGAATTATCTTTCATATCATTTACTATTAATAAAGGATCACGTTAATCACCTTAACATTTCAAAATTTTAAATAAATAGTGAAAAATGAAATATTTCATAGTTTTAATCGCGCGTCTCAATATATTAATCTTTCGATGTTTAAAACACAGTTTGGTTTCATTCCAATCTTATTTGTCATATATTAAAATATTTCACATTCTGGAAGTTCGATATATAAATTTAGCAAGCTTACGAAGATGGAAATACTTCATTATTTATTTCAATCTTCAAATGACGTAAACTCTTCCATATTTAGTCATACATATTTAGCCGATCAGTCTTAATAAGTCCGTAGCGCTTCTATTTTTATAATGAGATTTTTTAAAATTATCTAGAAAGTTTGAATCAGAAGCAATAGTGTTTTATAGCATCCTACATACAGCTGTATTCGTCTTTATCGATCGTGATAGAAAAATTTACTTTTAATCGATATTGATCGTTCAGTCTTGCCAAGTGCGACAGAAGTTTACCTCAAATATGTCGCATTTTTCAATATTTCTTTTTGCTATGCTTCAATTTTTCTTGCTTAGTTTTATGATTTAATTCGTTCTCGCAAATTACTAGGTTAGCTGGATAAAGAGGAAGAGAAATTTCTGAAGAAAATAACTGTTGAAAGTTGGTCTGCAGAAATTTGTTTAAAGTTCTTTTTAATAAAATATTTAAATTCAGGAAAAATTCGTGGTATGCCATACAACAGCATAATGGCATTCGAACTACAATTAGGAGATACATTTATGTAACAATTGTTTAAAGATCCTAAGTTTTCTTAATTAATTTTTGATTTGGTCTACTCGTTACTTCGTCCAAGCAGATTGTGTGCGCTTTTTGCATTGTTCTTCACCATCGTACGCTTTCAGTTCTAAACTTTTGTTTATAAAGGATAAAATGTTGATTTTTTTATTAACTGTAAAAAAGTTGTAGGTCTTTTTCAAATCATATAATACTATGTTATCTTTACTCTCCCAGAATATCATTAAATTTCTTCTCTATAACTTTTTGCTTGACATCACTGTTGCCGCGCTGTTGCCGTTGTCGCTGCTATATATAGATTAAAGCTCATAATAAGTATTCGTATTAAAAGCAATTAAATGCCGTTGAGTAAACATTTTGAAGAGTACATCTAATAAAAATATTCCAAGCCAAACAGATGGTTTTAATGGTTGAAATGTTAAATGTGCATTTTTGTAAGAGGAACTTCATAAAAATGAAAATATAAAGTGTAACCTAAACGAACAGACGATAAGGTAACAAGAAAGAGCAAGCGAGAAAAACAAATGGTAGTACACTGCATATAAAATAAACTAAACTTCTCGGTCATAATGGCTGAAACGCATAAACTTTACACAGGTCGTAGTCATGAAGTAGAAGGTTTCTTATGAAAAACGCATAAAACTTCGAGCTGGCTCGGTAAGTGGCGACAAACAATGTTATAATAAACGTTAGGAAAAAAAACAGTCAAAGAAAGTCATTTAAAAAAAAAAAAATCAAACCAAATCAAAGAAAAGCAGGAAATTGAATTGCATGAATGGAAAGCGTACACAAGAGACGGCCAACGCAAACATTAACATTTTTTAAGAAATTATTATTATTGGTGTTTATGATGGCTATGATGGTGGACCTAGACTGGCTGTCGCCGCAGTTGTTACATTTTCTAAGCATAAATAAGATCAAAAGCATTAAAACCAATAAAAGAACTTTCAAAAGCTCGTTATAATAAAAAGGAAAAAAATGCATATAACATAAAAACTAAAGGGACTTAAGTATAAAATGCTTTAACATAAGCATCTGCTAATGCAGAAACAGTATCGAAAACAACATCAACGCCCACTTAATATGTGCACATAAATGTGTGTTTATTGATTCGTTAGCTATACGCAAAATGTAAGAAAAACGCAACAACAACAACGAAATCAACATCAAATAAAAATATAACACATCTGGTCTTGGAGTTTGGCCAACCAATACAAGCTAACGTTTACTCGAAAAAAGCAACAATTTTAATAACTATAGACGGAGACTAGCGGTATGCTATTACGTTTATTTTGCTTGTAACAACCTTCTTCATATACACATATACAGACTTAATTAGCGTAAGCTTTTAAATTGATTTAGCTGTGAATAGATATCAATTTTTAAGGTCTGCCGATGATGATTCCGATGAAAAATTAAAATGTTGCATGAGTACCTTTAGTCAAGTTTTAAAACGTGTTAATAAATACATATATATCATCAAAAAGATTGCAACGTTAACGCAAAAATCGAACGATCGATATCAAAAAATATTTAAGAGAAATTTTTATTCATCAACATTAGATGATGGGTATCCGATATTCGTCATAAAAGTATTTCTCATTTGTTTTGAAGCGCGCAAATGGCGTGTATGTGCACCTGCCATGTGTTTACACGTCGCGCACAATTTAATGTGACAGTTTCTCTTATTGAATGAATGATATCTTATGATAATTATAACGGCATTTATTACATATGAGAGAGAGAATTGTTGTTGTTATTGGTTTATTATTGCTTTATACATATGCCACCAACGTTAGAAATATTATCACCATATTTTGAACAATTACAAATCCACGCCTCAATCGATCGTTAGTCACAAGTCAGCACAAAAAGAAGAAAAAGAAGAAAATTGTCTATAGAAAGAAAATTTGCTTAATAAAATGTTAGATCCGCACAGAGGCGAGTTAAGGTCTGTTAGAACTACTAGCACGAAATTCATGCACGCGTATAGCGTATAAACCACATGTAAATAGAAAGATTACGATACCAAAAATTATACGAAGTAGAATGTTAAATAATTTTTTTATCGACATTTTATTCGAACGTAATTTAATGAAAAACAACGAAGAAGAATTTATAATCGTGCGTTTTAGAGAAAAGATTTACATTAACATTTACGTTACATTACATTACATTAACAGGTGGTCTGAAAAGTTCGCAGGCTAACATAGAAAAATTCTTTTTTTTGATAGAATTTGATCTTATTATTCAATATAGTTGTCTCCAAAGGCATTACAAGATTATAGAGGTCATACAATTTTTCGATACCATTTTTATAGTACGATTTGTCTTTAGCCTCAAAATAGGCTTCAATTCCACTCGCTTGACTGTCGATCGAACTGCGGTGTGGAATGATGGAGCCATGTTTCATCCATTGTCACATATCGACGCAAAAATTCGGGTTTATTACGATTGAATAGCTTCAAACACTGCTTAGAATCATCAATTCGTTTTTGTTTTTGGTCGATTGTGAGCTCGCTTCAAATATTCATTCAGAATATGTCCAACACGTCTCTTTGATATCTTTAGGATCTCAGATATCTCCATCAACTCTACTTTACGGTTATCCCAAATTATTTTGTGGACTTTTTTGATGTTTTCGTCGATAACAGCCTCTATCGGGTGTCTACTGCGTGCATCGTCCTCGGTGCTCATTTCGCTTCGTTTAAATTTAGCAAACTACTTCTCTACGTTTGATTTTCCTGGTGCAAAGTCTGAATAATGTTTATCAAGCCAAGCCTTAGCTTCATTTTTTTTCGTATTTTTTTATTAACACGTGAAGTTCCTTTTTAACCATTTTTTCAAACTAACAAAAGTTGCTTCACTACAAATGCTATAACTCACATACTAATAGTGCAACAACTGTCAAATTTATATACTTGTCTCTGGACGGTTAGGGCTAACTAAAAATCATATGGATTTAATACTAGTAGCGCAATCTATGTGTCAGCCTACGAATTTTTCAGCGCATCTGGTAGATTATGGTTGTAATTTTCAAAGATGTGCAGACAAACATTCGTATATAAATTATATTATTAATGATGATTGAAGGATTGAAGGAAAATACAAAAAGGCAGTTTTATAATAATATATTCAAAAAAAAAAAATTCATCGAATCTCAAACAGAAATTGTGCTTAGTTTACGTTCACTTTCAGACCCAAAAAATGGATAATCCTTTATAATCGAAAATATGAAATATTTTAATAGAAGCAAGAAGTTGCATTTTAAATATAAATTTATTTTAGAGAGTGAAGGTCTTGCCTTATAATTCCTCGTCTTGTCTTGGCTGGTTCTTATCATTTAAGAAGTGCTTTTCGTCGTTTCGTCGTTATTGTATATATTATGTAAAAAATAACTAACTATTCCACATAAAAATAATCTATTTTCTAATTTTGTATCTTCTTTGATTGTTAAAATTTTAAGTAGAAAGTGTAAGTAGAAATAATATTACGATTGTAAGATTATGCCTTAAATTCTATGATTATGATAAACGAATTTCTTTACATTCTTGTATATATGCGTGTAAGTTAATGGAAAACAACGCAAATTTTATGAAGTGAATAAGTCTGTTTAGTTTACGGAGCTTTAAAGCTACGGAAATTGTTAATAATAATTGAAATGATAATCACTTTATAACAATTGCTTTAATAACATATTTTCTAATGTTACCATGATTGCCATTAATTTTAGAAAACCTTATAAATGCATATAAATGCGGAAGAAGAAATAACAGAAAAAGAAAGGACGATAGCTGCTGACAATTTAAGTTGATTGTCTAGTCATGACTTTTGTAAAATTGTCAATAATCAAAACGCAAGCGCATCTAATTGCATATATAATGCTGTGGTTATTGTTATTGCTATGGTTTGGTTTGTACATTTATATCAAGACCCAAGAGTTTAATGATATCACTTGCATATACGTATTTATCATCCTACTACCTGCACAAGCTATAATATCTACTTGTCTGTTGACATGAAAGCATGCATGCATGCATGGAAAATTAGGCAAGAGTTGAAACATTGTTTTGATTATTTACATAAAGAGAGTTATAAAGGTCTGTTATAAAATTTTAAACAAGAAATTTCATTTGTTTTTATCTAAAAAGCGTTTTGCCTTGAAGTCTCTGCAAGATGACTTGACATTATTATTTAACCTTATTAGATGATGCCGTAGTATCCCCATAAAATTCAACTTTTAATTAGAATATTTGCAGATAATTTTTTTTTTCGCATTCTCTTGTATACCTTTAATTGTTTTACTTTAGTAATGATGTGGCGGTATATGAGGGATATAATTTAGGATCATATTAAACCGAAAAAAAAACCAGGATGGATAGCATTCGCTCGAATTGCTGTTATATTAACATAAATTTAATACATTAGGTCGTAAACTATGGACTGGTTTTCAATTATAAATTTATTAATTTTTATTTTTTCTAGCAAAGGATAAAGTAAATTAATTTTTTCATTTGCAATTTGTAGAAATACCCTTCACCAAACCTGAGTGATATATTCTCGAGGAAAATGTATCTTATTATTGAATCTTTTAAACCTTTTACTAAATTAAAGTGAAAAATTTGGATCCTTACATATGTATATGCTTTTAAAATGAATGATTTTTAAAATAACTAAAAGAAAAAAATCAAAAACTTTCAATATGTAATGTATGAGAAACTTTCTATCGGAAAGACTAAAAGGCTTAAATGTCTTTGTTATTGTATTGTATTTGTTTTCCAAATGCTAAATATTATATCTTATTTTCATGTAAAAGGATGCTTTTTATGGGAGGGGAAAGGGACTTAGTGTAAACTGGCGTCGTTTCATTTTAGCCAATTTAATTTTTCTGTCAAAAATATTTTTATATCTCAATTATTTCTGCTATAAGGAAATTCAAATTTTCACATAAAAACTTATTCTTTATGGGGGGAGGGGGGTCCAAAAAATAGACTTACTTGGCCCAGATTTAGTACAGTAAATTTTTATATCAAATTACTATGAAGGATTCATTTGCCTCATAAAATATTAAGGACAAAACTTTCTTGGCACATAAAGGCTTCCTTTTCGCGAGAATCGTTATATGTGTGAGATGGTTTAAACAATAATCGTATCTGATCAAAATTTTTTATATTTATTTTATATTTCAAAATATTAGGTGCTATCGATCTTGGGAAATACTAGGAACTATCATTTTTTTTCGAAATGACGCATCATATGGCGTATAGGGAGTGAGGAGGAGTGATCGGAGAAAGGATGCCATCGAATCCATTTTCAATAGCGTTCGTTTTTAGTTCAAAACATGTCAGCACATTAAAATTTCGTCAAAATATTTCGTGTAGGTTGAACACAAAAATACATGTATAGACATCAGAAAGGCAGTTAGAGAGACAGACAGACGAATATACATTTCTTAATTCGACTCAGAAAATGATTATGAATGGATTGGTATAACAAAAGGTGGGTCTATTGAAAGTCCGCACTAACTTAACATACTCTGTACCTCAGGTTGGTGTAGTATATATAAACGTCAATTGAGGCAACAAAGGTTTTCTGCGTACAAATGTGATCAAAAGATAGTAAGAATTTTCCGCATAAATTGGGCGAACTCATCCATAGTTATTTTACGTTCGTAGCGGCGTGATCGATATATGTATCAAATTTCACGTCAATATACGTATCTTCAGAAGCGCTTATTCACTTTTATGAAAAGGAGGAGGTTTTCGATTTTTGGTTAGTACCAGACCGATGTCTGCTACAGATCGAAAATTAGTTATGTACATATAATTTGTTATCTACTAATTCACCAAATCTGCTTCACACTTGGTGTGCAATTTCAATTAAGGAAATCTACGTCAATCTTTTATGCTCAATATTATATCTTTGAGAATCTCAACAAAAAGTAGAACATTGGTACGAACCTTTTGGCGATGGTAAAGGTATCCTATTGAATGTGATGCTAAACCCGAAACATTTAGAAAAATTACATCATCATAACATCGCCTAAGAATTCCTGTGCCCTTTCAGAGACTCGTCTCCGCATACTTGCATTTGCAGAATTCCTTTTCTTTCGGCAGTGAATTTTCTACATAATTATCTCCTTGCACAGTAAACGAGTGAGTGGCTATAAGGTCTGGTGGTAGCATTCCTGCTATGAATCACGTTACATGGACCCTCAATGCGGCTATTCGCTTCACGATTTTAGCATTGTTAAAATTAGCGGAAACTATGGCTTCACATTTGCATTCTTTACCAGTGACGGTATCAATTTGTCTAGTACGTTCAATAGGGATAATGGTGTGTACATCTTTATTGCTTTGTAACACACTGCATTAATTTGCATTAAGAAAGCCATCGTAGCATGCGATATAATGTCTCTCTGCTAGTTATTCGTTCTACGTTTTAAAGTTACTCGTTACTTTTATGATATTCTGTTGTCGCTTGCACCAGCTTCTCAGTAAAGACAACAATAGCCCTACAACAGCGTACTATCTAATGATGTTCAGCGCTTTTAGTCATCAATACACGTCAGTATTGTTTGGTCAAGCAGAGCAGAGAGCATCTCGGAAACTCGGGCTTTCGGATCGAACTTCGTTTTGTTTTTGCTTTTTTATTAAAAATACATTACAAGATTTTATACTAATTATGATTACATTACTCATATAGGTTAGCGATGACGAAATGTCGGCGTAAATTTTATCTTTTTTGTAAAGCATTTCTTATGTTAAACTGAACCACTGCAAAGTACACTCAAAATTTCAGTACCGTTTAAATGACTTTTAACTCTTGAACACGCTAAAAATGAAAATTATGATAAGAAAGTTACCCAAAAATATCTAACATTTTAGATAAATATATATATATATATATATATATATATATTAGTAATGTATATATATAATATATTATTTTTATGCGTGCTAAAGATTTGAGAAATTCGTTGCTTTATAGAAATCGAAATATTTTACACATACGTTTAATTAAATTCCTTAAACTTGACCAGAAGCATTCACTCTTTTTTTTTTAACTTCATATTATTTTCATTGTAAAAGCAATTGGTTTAAAGTGCACGTGCACACATATTCACGTTATAGGTGGGCCACTTTTAAATCAATCATCAGCTATCAGTAATTAACAATTTAATTAAACCATTGATTTCAAATTGTTTGAAAATTCCATTTAATTACCAAATACAGATAGAAAAAAAAAAGCGTACACCAATGCACTAAACTCTCTCTTAACTTTAATCAAACATTAGCTAAATCCGAATCAATCCTACTTTTTGTTTGTTTCTCTTTTAATTGGAAAAAAAATTAAGCCAAAGTTGTGTATGCTCATGTCTATTATCTGCACACACACATTTGCTTGCAATAGGTACAGAAACATATCACGATATACACTCAGAAGTCGCTAACAGCTGTTCCCCTTGCATAACAATTATCAGTTTAGTGAACTTAAAGCGAGAGTGAGTTTAATGTATATATATATATATACATATATTTATAGACATATAGACATGTATGTGCACTAAAGTTTGGCGTGATCTGAAATTGATGTAACGGTTTACAAATTTTAGGCCTTTGTGTGTGTATAAGCGCATGCATTCACGTTAGATTAAGTGTCACACAGTGATAGTGAAGTATTAAAAATGTGTATATGTGTGCCAAATATGCATACTGCTGTAAGCAGATGCTGATAACGATGACCATATATGATGACCGTGACGGCAATTAGCCTGTATGTAACAGGATAGATAGATGTATACGAAAACGCGAAAGTTTTGGAGCAATAAAATATTTATTTAAGCTGTAGATACATCTTCAAAGCTTCGCACTCAATAATTCTATTGACAAATTTGTATTATTAAACGTTTCTGTTTTAGAGAATTATACTCATAGTAATTGAGTAACTCAACAATAGAAGTTTTTCACTCACTGCTCTAGGAAACATTTTTTATTATTTTTTGTTTATATATTTATTTAGTTTCATACCAATATTTATTTAATCCTTGTCTCTTTCTATTTGGGTTTAATTGCTTACTAAAATCGTAAAGAGTTTATGTTCGCAAATTTTTCTTGACTACTCTGCACTTTGCTTTTGTGAGACAATCCTTGTTATGTTGCAAATGTTAATTAAAAGATAACTTCAGTTTTAGTTTTATCTTCTCGATTGATCTCTTACAAACACAAGAATGATATCCAACATCGAAAGTCGAATTCTATGCGTGATTCAAAATGTCAGCCTTTTCTTTTTATTGAAATCACTATTTAAAAGTATTAGTGTTAAAGGTTTTTCTCGAAAATATTTTTTTCGTTCTAAGCGTAACCCTTGCTTCTTCAATTCTCCAATTGTCTCCAATTTCCTGTAGAAACATGTAGGATTTTATTAGTTGGCTTTGACCGAATATGATAGCCAAATTTGACGGATTTTTTCGAAGTTACTTTATCAAAATCAGCACCACAGAAATGGTTTATTCGTTTTTCTTCTGGTAATTTCTAAGACACGTCGCACTGTGACTGACCAAACATTGATAAAGTCGATGAAATTCTTCAAGAAATTGAAGAAGACCTGCATTTTGTCTTATGATATCATTACAGAACTGAACGCCGAAGAAAAACGGTTTTGAACAATTTGAATAACGTGTATGGCAAAAAAAAGTAACTCGATATTTGGGTGCCACATGGATTAACGGTGAACATTTTAAACATTTTAAAGGACTTACCTTTTTCGAACCATTGCCGGAAAAAGACGAAATCGAGTAATTTTTGAAGAGATTGATAATGAGTGCTGAAATGTGGTTCATATTCAGCAATAATGTAGAAAATGTAGCTGCAAAAACGGTACCGAAGTTCGAATTGACACTTCGTTAATGAATGCTTTGTGTTTGATGGAATTGGAACAGAATCGCGTATCATAAGCCGCCCTAGGTGGGAGCAGCTCTTTTTTTGAATAATTCAGATCGATCAATTGTTGTTGGTAGCATTTGGTATTGACCTTTTTACCAGGCTCTCCCTTCTAATCACAACAAATAGAGAGTATCGTCTTATTGCCAAATCGATTTCGTCTTGCGAATGGTGCGGCCTATTTTCTTAATAATAAATGCATTTTTCATCTGCAAGGACAATTCCTTTGTATCGTTCGAGCAAAATAAAAATGCTGTCCGTGAATGCTTATTATTTGGGAAACATTTTGACATATTGAACAAAGTAAAACAACGCAACTGTTCAGCTTTTGACTTAAGCAAGTTTGAAATTTGTTGACGTCGCAGCAAAACGTTGTATATATGTCAAATCTGTATACTACGCACTTAATTTTTGCGCAATCTACGGCATGGCGTAGCAGACAAATTGAGCGATTTTTAAAACGCATGCCCATGTTCAGAGATAACCGATATGGAATACACCTTCCATGCTTCGACCACATTATGTTATTCGGTCCCTACTTCGTTGTGACTACTACAGTCCTTGTAATCGTATATATGGCATGTCATTACAGATTTACGGATGTTCTTAATCAATGTGAAGATATGAATCACTTTAGGACTGCCAATATGTCTGTCATTTCAGGATCCGTCCACAATTACCAGAATTTCTTATCTGTATGTTTCAAATTGTAGAGCTTCCTAGATTTTATGGGAGTATTAATTGAAATATATGCGATGTGTACGATATAGGCTCGACGTATTGGATATACGCATCTTTGCCTTGCTTGCAATAAAATGCCGTTTTCTAGTTAGAGGAGAATAAAAAAAAAGACTAAGATGAATTTAATTGTATTGTTTTTAATTTTAAACATCTCTTCATACCTTTTACTAATACCGATATTGTTTTTTTGTATGTAGGTATTAGTCAAACATTCATAACAAAACTTTTAAAAATAGTGTGTTCAAGAAGAATTGTGTGTAAAATTTCTTGTAGTTTTCATAGTCTACGCGATTGCATGAAAGCCCGTAATAGTTTTTTTTTCGTCGCATTATACGCACCGTTACTCAGAAAAAATTTTTCGAGATATATTTGCCTCCGAATACGCAGTCAGCCAAAAACTCTTAATAAATTCTGAAAAGGAGCAGTAGAGAGTGTTTGCAAAAAGCATGCATGTGTATATACATACATATCTGTGCGTGCAAATGTATGTCTCAGTTGATAAGTCGTCCGCATAACTTGTGGATACACTTGAGTTGCATTACCACATTGAATGAGGGAATGTATGACTGGAAGATTGCATGAATAAATGAATAAGCAAATGAATGATTGTTAATGGAATATTTCTCAAGAGAGTAAAAGCGAAGGCGAAAGCGAGAGCAAGAGCGAGAGAGAATGGTGGAGAGAATTATTATATTGTAAAATAATACTACGGGAAAGGAGGAAAGACAAAAAGTTAACTTGAAATTTCACTAGACTTTGATTTAGAAAACTATGCAAAAATGCTTGAATGAACAAAACTAAGCGAATGCTGTTCCTGCTATACTCCTATTGCTGCTATATGACTGTGGGCCTGTTTTAACGTTGCTTTAGACAATTATCCAAGTCCAAGTCGAATCGAAGACGGTTGCTTGGCTCGTTGCTTAGTTGGCTGGTCAGAGTGAGTTATTGTTCGGTAACAAGTCTTGCATATTAAAACTTTTTTGCTCATTCCTGTTATTTTTCTTCTTCTTGTTTTTAAGGGTAATTAAAGTACTCTGCTGAGTACTGGAGCGTGAAAAATTTTGCTTTTCACTTTTAACTTTTTTCAATGGCATTGTTTGCATTGAAAAGTCTTTGGAAAAATTGTATTCGAATGCTAAATTCCTACTATCAGTAAGTTAATCTACAACAGTCAAGCTTGGGAAAGGCAATATAAGCTATGCGTAAAAAAAAAAATGAATTTATAGAAGTTACTTAAATTCAGAAGTTATTGTTTCCTGAGGAAAAGTTATTTATTGTCCTTTTCTTTTTTACCTGTTCAGTTGTATTAGCGGTTTCTTCGCATTGACTGATGCCTTAAATTTAATCTAACTTGAGTGCTAACAAAAATGCTGACGCTAACCACTTCATCGTTTAAGAAAAAAAAGGTAAAAATTTTCTTAAAAAAACCTGCATTGCGTCAATCTAATAATAATTATAATAATGTATGAACATAAGCATGTTTGCATGCATATATTTCGGTTGTTTATAATTTACAAATAAACAGAGAAACAGGAAAAGTTATATGAAGGAAGGGAGCGGTGTATAGAGAGAGAGAGAGAGAGAGAGAGAGAGAGAAAGAGAGAGAGATAGAGAGATAGAGAGAGATAAAGAAAATGAAAAATACATTATATGAATTTTCATTTTCATATGCATGCAAAAAAATCAAATACACACATGTATACCGTTCTCTCTTCTTCTCTTTCTATCTATCATTCCATCACTTTTTCGCCTAACTCTGCTTAAAGCCTCCATAGAGCAGTAATAATCGTAAAAGCTATCTAATCGCTGTTCTACGATGCAATTGGCAACGCTTTGGTTTGTGTATGAATCTGTATGTTTGTACGTCTGCATTTACGTGTTCATTTGTGTGTATGCCTGTATGTGTGCTTTTAGGGTAGCATTATCATATGAAAGTGCCACTAACATATGATAATGAATCATTTTGCGGTCATAGTTGGTTGGGGATAACGTTCACATAAAAGCAGCAACCTCAGCAACCAACGTGCATTCAAACACACAAAGGCACAAGCACACGAACACACACATAGCCATATATACATTTATAGCTTTAGTCTTTGGAATTGTACCAAGAGTGTTTTTGCATGATTATACATGCAAACGCAGGCACACAAACATTAATGCTTGCTTAGGGGCAGAGTTTGTCGTACATATATACATGTAAATGAACATGTTGTTGGCAACCATTGTATCAGCAGTTTTAGCCACAATTTTTGTTAGGTTGTTTAGTCTGATTGGTAATCTTTAGCTCTCTCGTTTGTTTTCACAACGCTCGGCAATAACTCTTGGAAATATTATATATACGTTTACGTATAGTACGCACAGACTCATGTCTTACAGACCCTGTAAACATGTGATCTAGGAAATTGTCTTCTTGCTCTCTACTAATAATAAGGACAATGATGACGATGATGACGATGGTACGGAAGATGATAGTAATAATAATAATGGTAATAATGATGGCGTTGGTGTTGTTGGTATGAATGCAATAAAATTGGATACAATATTTTAGCTGATTCATGGATTACACCAACTTCACCACAAAGAGTTTTACCATTCTTTGACATATGAATTTCTCTGTTCTCAATTCACATCTCTCATGTCTCTCTCTCTCTCTCTCTCTCTCTCTCTTCCTCTCTCACTCTTTCAATCTATCATTCCCTCTCTCCTGCTCTTCCCTTCGCTCTTTTTCAAACCGCAAAGAAATGTTGGTAGTTTTTCCATGGTATTCCTGTAATACAACATAATTAAAGGCTTATTGTTTTAATTTTTTATTACAGACATCTTTTCAGACAAATAATTGAAATGGTTTTCGCTTCGATGCTTTTAGTTACGTGATATATAAGAAATTGAAGAATTTGCAAATTCCTTCGTGGATTGTAGTAATAAATTCAAATTGTTAGCTCGTCACTAGCGATAATTATATGCTTATAGTTATCGTTGTTTGTTAATCGAAAACAGCTAAAAACGTTATCATAGTAACATGTCTTTAAGTAGTCTACACTAGTTCGTTTAATGCAACCCCTTAGTTATTCTCTCTATAAAATACCAAAAGTGATACTCTATGGCCATGTAAAAATTCATAATTTTCACAAATTTGCTTATAAACCAAGACTTCTGAAAAATGGAATATTGTTTTTCATTTCTAGCGCAATAAATTTACATATTACATCATTATTTTCGTGGCAAAATACATACAAAAAATGAGCCTTTGTTGTCGTACAAATTTTCATAGATTTTAAAGACGTTTAATTGGGTTTGGGGTCAAAAAAATTATTCTATCATATTAAAAGTTTCCCGCGTATTAAAATATTTTTATATTCTACAAAAGTTTGGGTATGGGGCATATTAATTTGTGCGGACGTATGTGACAGCCAGAATGACCTCAGATTTCATTTTATTATTTATTTTGCTATGACGATTGATTCAGAATCACTTTCTAAATCGACTCAAGCCTGTCGCTCGATG
Organism: Glossina brevipalpis; assembly: GCA_000671755.1. Classification (NCBI taxonomy): domain Eukaryota; kingdom Metazoa; phylum Arthropoda; class Insecta; order Diptera; family Glossinidae; genus Glossina; species Glossina brevipalpis. The sequence goes on from KK351033.1 coordinate 1,383,603, forward strand.
GCGAATGCTATCAAAAATTGAGTCGATCGGACCATTTTTATCATTGCTCCCTTTCCATGAGAAAGAAAATTGCAATTTTTGATACTTCCTAACAAACATCGATAGAAACTAATATTTTGACATGAAAAGTAAATGCAAAAAGTTTGAATCGGATGGGGACATTTTGTTCATTAACTTCTATAAAACAGTTCCTGTGAAAAATAAGGGTCTGTATAGTAAATAGTTTTAGATTTTAGTGTTTTATGATCAAAATGAGTCCATAATAATAATTTGAGTTAAAATTCGATATAAGACTGCTTATTCGTTTAGCGTGGTGGTGTGGAAATACCTTTATTTTCTAAATACTTTACGGAACTTAGGTATTGTAACAGTTTTTAGTTGAAGCATGAAGTTTGTTGAAAATGCGTTTAAAATGCTTTGAATCAGAGCACTTATAGGACACATATTCATATAAATTCGTAAAGAATGTGTTAAAGTTGTCGTTGTGTGAAAAAAATTTAAAATTTTCAAAATTTCCTCGAAAAGAATAGCTAAGTAATAATACTTCCACATATTAAATTGATATGAAAAATTTAGATTTTTTAGCACTTTATTTAAAAAATTGTTCTATAAAAAAAGTCATTTGACATAAAATTATGTTCAAACGAAACTTTATGAAAGATATAGATTCGATAAATTCTCTAAAATTTTATAAATAGAGCAGGAGAACACTTGGAGCAGAAAGTTAAGCATTTTTTTAGCGAAATGTTGCGCCCAAAGTTAACTAACCGCATCTTACATACAACAACAGAACGGCGTTGCTGGAAGGGGAAATCGTTTCTTAGCAGAGATGATGAGGTGCATGATGACAGATGTAAACTTTGGGAACAATTTGTAGGGAGAAGCTATGCTAACAACAAATTATATACAAAATCGCGCAATCACAAGATCCAAGAATAATATTCTGTTTAAGATTTGGCAAAAAAAGAAAGTGGATATCAGTAAGCATCAGAAAAAACGTAAGAAGTGGCATGAAAAAAACAAATATTTTCCAATCTATAAGATATTCTGAAGAATCTAAACTATTAAAATATTTGAGTAACGAACTGTCATTAGTAGGGATTATGAAGTTCTTAAATCTAATCTCAAGAGAAACGGTTGAAGAACAAAAAATAGTTTCAAACATTGCCATAAGAAATATTATCGTAGATGTAAAAGACAACATTAAGAGTAACGACATAGTTATTCCCCATAAATCAGTAATAAATGATGATTTTTTTCTGGCAATGAAAATGATGATAAGAACATTAAGAGGAATCAGGATCTATAAAGATAAAGTAGGGTTAATGAACTAGGTCCGCCTATACGGTTTGCAAATTTCAAGCTGCACAGATAATAAAGAGAATAAAAGAAGATAGATTACGCGACTTGAATGGTGAATTTTACCGAAAAGAACAGAACCATTCGATTGCAAATGGCAACGAAGCTTGACGTTGATGGAGGCATATTTGGCTATAAAACCCATCTAATTGCTTAAGATTTCAGTCAAACATGTGGCAGAAATTGTGATGCACTTTTCGCTGGTAAGTCTTAAGTCACACAAACAACTTAAAAAATCTTTACAAATTTTCTGATGTCAAACACCCTGGCGTTAAAATAACTTTGTTTGCTTTTTTTTTTTTAAATTTGTAGAAGATGAATACACGTACATAATCATATTTTGACGATGTACTAGATGCAACGAAAAGAGATGATCGATTTAGAGAATTAGAAATTACATGAAATCCTGTATCAGAAGTTAAGCAATTTTCGTAGTGTGACAAGACATTGCATTGAGTTCGCAAAGTCAATGGAATACTTAGATATTTTAATCCGTAGACTAAGAAAACCAGGTCGTGGATAGTTGATATATAAAACGTTGGTCTTACTTGTGTTGATGCAGAGCAACTTATCCAACATCCAAAATGTAAAACATCCTAGAAAATCGTTAATCTTAATTTCAAATGTATGTAAGTCCTTAACATTGAAGGAAAATATCGTCCACATAAGAAAAAAAAAAAAAAAAAAAACTGCAATCATTGCTCACAAAGTCATAAAAATCTTTTATAAAATGTAGAGTGCCCAAACACGACCCCGATACCTTTTCAGCCCAAGAAAAATTTAACTCATTCGCAGAAAGAAATTGTTCACGATTTTTCATCTTTTTAACCACAATTATATATACGGTATTGGTACTATTGTCTCTGGCAATATACGTATTGACAGGCAAGAGCAGTAATAATATCAGTGAATGCTACCATCAAAGATCTTTCTTTGTTTGACGTAGATCGCCGGCGGGTGAAGATAAAAAACGGACGAATATATTACCGTTTATGTTGGCATTAAGTACACAATAATGATGAGTTTAATGTATCCTCATTCCACGATTGAAATAATAGCGAAAATATTTTAATCCAAATGTTTCTCTATAAAATAAAAAGTCACAATATATTCTTCTTCAGTTAGTGTCATAATCGCTATTCAAAAGTGTTGCAATTGGCGATTAGTAATGATGGTGACAGTGATAGCGTTGCTAATGCATGGTGAGTTAAATTGTAGATAATTCTCCCTGTATCATCATTCCTAATGATATGTGTTTTGTGTTTTTATTGTATTGCTAGAGTTTGCCAAAAAACATTAACTGTTGAATCTCGATATTTATGCATAATCTAATTAGCGATAAACTCTTGCAATACCAGCCACTTGGGCATAATTCGTTATACAATGTGTATTATATTTTGTTTGCCAAATTTTATATATATATATATATATATATATTGATATACAGATACACTTGCAAGTTTTGTGTATGAAACTGTTCATATGATTGTGGTCCAAAAATTACAATTACAGTATTAACCGGAAAATAAAAAAAAAAGGCGAAGAATAAAAAAAAAAAGGAAGTAAAACAACAAAAATTATCACCCGCGACCAAACACTGCACTAGTAATAGCACATTTATGGATACAGATGTATAAAAAATATAAATCGTATTTACATATTCAAAGGCAATGTTATGTAATATAAGAGCCATTTAAAAAGATCATTTTGGCCGTACACCAACTACTTTCTAATAAATTTAATATCAAAATTGCAATGCCCATTGTTTATTTTTCATTTTGATAGTATAACGGAAATCGTAGAGTATCATAGCTTATGACAAAAAAATGCATAATTTAAAAGTTCATACGTTAAAGTTTTTCAATTTAACATTTTCCCAAAGTATCGTTCCTTAGTATGTAATGAGATCGATTTAGACGACATTAACTTAAATATTAAAGAAGAAAATAAAAGTAAAAAATATGCAAGTGCAGTTATAATGACAGAGCGTCTTTAAATTTTTCGTTTCGTATAATATCTTGTCTACCTTACAATGCAGCAGAAAGCAACACAAACTAAACTGAAAGCAATAACATTGGGCATAATTCTTGGGTATCCATTGTTCTAAATAAACTTAGGAAAATATTTGACCTATATATATATATTGGCATATCTATCAATTGATAAATATAATTTTAGTGTGTAGAACTATTATTTCTAAGTATATTACATATGTTATATAAGCCGTTTCCCAAGTCTACATATTTGAAAATTGATTTATTGAAGGTTTCGTTTTTTTAAGTGGTGGGCTAAAAAGTTCGTAGGTTCACGCATAGATGGCGCTTTTGGTATTAAATCCATATGATTTTTAGTTAGTCCTAACCTTCAAAAGACAGTGTTGCACATTAGTATGTGAGTTATAGCATGTTTAGTGAAGCATCTTTTGTTACTTTGAAAAAATGGATAAAAAAAGAATTTCGGGTGTTAATAAAAAAATACGAAAAAAAATGCTATTGAAGCCAAGGATTGGCTTGATAAACATTATTTGGACTTTGCAGCATGAAAGTTAACCGTATAGAAGTGGTTTGCTAAATTTAAACGGGGCGAAATGAGCTCCGAGTACGATGCACGCAGTGGACACCCCAAAAAGGCTGCTACCGCCGAAACCATCAAAAAAGTCCACAAATTTATTTCGGATGACCGTAAAATGACGTTAATTGAGATAGTTGAGACCCTAAAGATATCAAAGAAACGTTTTGGACATATCGTGAATGGATATTTGGACATGCGAAAGCTCTGTTCAAAGTGGCTGCCGCGCGAGCTCACAATCGACCAAAAATAACAACGAATTGATGATTCTAAGCAGTGTTTGGATGTGTTCAATCGTAAGAAACCCGAATGTTTGCGTCGATATGTGACAATGGATGAAACATGGCTTCATCATTTTACACCGGAGTTCAATCTACAGTCGGCCGAGTGGACTGCGCGTGATGAACCGATTCCAAAGCGTGGAAAGACGCGAAAGTCGGCTGGCAAGGTTATGGCATCAATATTTTGGGATATGCATGATATAATATTCATTGATTATGTTAGAAAGGGAGAAACCATAAACAGCGACTATTACGTAGCGTTATTGGAACGTTTGAAAGACAAAATCGCGAAAAAACGTCTCATTTGAAGAAGAAGAAAATGCTGTTTCATCAAGACAATGCACCGTGTTACAAATCAATGAAAACGATAGCAAAATTGCATGAATTGGGCTTCGAATTGCTTCCGCATCCACTGTATTCTCCAGATCTAGCCCCCAGCGACTTCTTTCTGTTTTCAGACTTCAAAAGGACGGTCACTGGACAGAAATTTCGCGTCAAAAAGTTACTTCACTAAAAATGCTATAACTCAAATATTAATAGTACAACAGCTGTCAAATTTATACACGTGTCTTTTGAAGGTTAGGGCTAAGTGAAAATCATAAGGTCAGCCTACGAACTTTTTAACCCACCTGTTATGTTATATAAACCGTTTCCGGAGTCTACATATTTGAAAATCGGCTTATTTTAGCTTTCGTTTTTTTTTTTTGAATACGCGCACTATATACATAAATTATTTATAATATATTGAAACTAAGATGCCGAGTTTACATTTATAAATGAGAGAAAAGAAACTTAATTTGGAAAAATGTAACAGTAAGAAATTATTTAATGTCTGAAGCTATCATTAAATTGTTAATTTTGTTACCCGAACACTTCACATCATATAAAGTGCTCACTCCATTGCTAAAAACACAAAATATTAGTAGAATTTGAAATATCCATAGAGCGAAGAATTCATTGAATGAGTAATTGCCAAGAAACATGTTACGGAAGACCTAACAAGTTAGCCTCGATTCTTCGGAGAGAATTTGTATATTTCTTCATTGATAAACAGTCCTAACAAGTGTTAAAAACGCTCGTATTTAATGGAGAGAGAAAAAGAGAGAAAGAGAGAGAGAGAGAGAGAGAGAGAGAGAGAGAGAAAGAGAAAGAGGGAGGGAGACGGCGATAGAGAAAAAAATGAGAACCGCAAAATATCCCAATATTTCGTAGACAAGGGGAAATATTCGCAATTACGTTTTCACAATAACTTATCTTATTACTGAAGAAAACAATCTGAAAGTTAACAAGAATATCACTTAAACCAAGGATCTTGCTATTTTCGCTTTCATAAATACTTTGCGTTACACAGAGAGTATTTCAAGTTTTGTTAAAAAACAAGAAAGTGTTAGGATAACTTTTGGACGAATTTATATGCATAAATAGCAAATTTTCCGCTAATTAGTGACGAAAGGTTTTTATTTTATTTTGTGGTATTATAATGATAAAATTACCCATAAGCCGATGAGGAAAGTTTTGCTGCATTATTTGTACGCACATTCAAAAGATAATTCAGTGGTCTGCATTTTAGAAACGTTCAATGGTTGAAATCAATATTTGGTACATATTACAAACTATAAATTATGGAATTTAGTATATGCATTAGATTTTATTAAAGATTAGTATTTAAGAAAAATTTCTAGAAATATATCCCACTCTACTTTCTGTACGATTTTTAAGCTTTCTCGCTCATCTATTCTCTCACATCTATGAAAAAGACAAAAAATTTGAACGAATCGATTATAGTTTGTATTCTTTAGATCTTACTTTCAGTAATAAGTATTGGCTTCCTGAGATGAAAAGGTAACCGGTATGGCAAAGTCAACTTGACTTGAACACCATGAACTCCATCTCATTTACGCTGTCTATTATCGTGTTTTTTTCGCGAGATATATTATATGTTGCCCGTATCAAAGGCATCAAAGAAAAATCTAGCGAATATTTAAAGTTAATGTTTGATTTTTTACATTTAATAATAAAAAATACTTAAAAATATTTTTCTTTAGTCGCTTTCCGGTATGAAAATAAAACTTTTTGATTTTTACGTTACGATTTTGTTAAGCATTAAGCGAAACATGTTAGCAATTTTCACCTCATCTGGTGGAATACAATAACAACAGCGAGAATTGATATAAAGAAAAGAAAACATTTTATGAATTCAAGTTAACAAACACACACATAAATTTACGGTTAGCACTGTTGTTGTTGTTACTTTTGTAGTAACTATGAACCCATAAAGTTGAACATTGAATACCAAACAAATGGACCAGAGCGTATATGCGATTTGAAGTTTTTGTTTTCCTTTCAACACACATAACGGTTTATTTAAGTGAGCTTGTACGCTTGCCTCGCTGGTCTGTGGGTGTAGATTACAAATTTTCATGTTACTATGGTAGTGTTGAAATGAGTGTTTCCCCATTTTCTTCCCGTTCTCAAACTTTATCTACTTCCCAACTAAGTATGAATGTTGGCCGGGCACAATGTCGTAGTAGTTTACTGCACTAAGTTGGTGCTGGGTCTGGTATGATAAATAGCTTTCACTTAATATTTAGCAAAAATGGTAGAGATGGATGTACGGAATTGTATATGTATACATGCGTGTGTGCAGAGTCCGGATAAAGGTGTTTCGGGTCATTTATCAAAAGTTGAGTTGCGCTTGTGTTATATTCACATAGTTATTTATACACATATGAATGAACATTTAAACTTGCTATGCCATCCATCCGTTCATTCTTCTTTAGCCGTTGCAGTAAACTCTCTTAACTGCTCTAAATGTGTAGACAAGTGTGTTTGGTTATATGTAAACTTACATTTCCGTTACAAGTTACAATTCTCGTATGGCTTAACATAAATATTAAGTTTTTCAATGAATTTCATTGGTGCGCTTGAAGATACCTCAACCGGCTGAGGTATATTCTTTCATTTAACTTAAATACAACCTTCCTACATAAAAGTAGGCTCAGTTGCCTTTTTTTTCTTTTTTTTTTTCTTTTTTTTTTATATTTTTATTTATTTTTTGTTCACTCTTTAATGCTTTTATTTTCGTTTTTGGCAGGTGTGCACTTAATTACACTTATATCACTTCTTGTTTTCCTAGTCTTTGTCTTTGTTTCCTTTTCTCTTTCGAGCCTAGCGATTTATGTATGCTAAAGACATCACTAGGAACTCCTGCATAAGTGTTGATATCAAACTCAATTAATTTCATATAAAAGTGGAGAGAAAACGAATTTTTAAGTGTCGTAAAAGATGAAGATGAAATGAAAGAAACTGAGAGCTGAGAACACATCCTAAGACCACCTGCACTGCTAAGAATTTGAAGAAATTCAATTTGGTTTCGTCTCGTCACGTTTGTTGTCGGGTAAATGCATGAACATCACCATTAATTTATATGCTTAAACGATTCTGTTGTATGCATTATAAAAATGTTTGAAATGTGATGGCGATGATGATGTTAACGATGAAATGGTATCCGGTCTACATAATGTTCTTTAACAATATGCAGGATATAGGCTTTAAATAAAACGGTTTTAATATAATTGGACTTGTGCTTGCTTTGAATTATAGATGGTACTTGAAACGGTTGAAATTGATCGATTTTATTTCATTTCTGGTACAATTAATATATTTTTCAGACTACAAATTTTTTTTTTTTAATTTTCACTAATTTTTAAATTAGTAAGTTAAGTAAGTTGAATGAAGTTTTATCTAATAGAGAATTTTTATGTTGAAGTTTGACGAAGATAAATTTCATTACGATCGCCTTTTAAAGAAATTAAAAATTATCACTAAAAAAATAAATAAATGAAATTATGAAAATTATAAGAGAAAACAAAAGAAACTTCTCATCATGCCCCTCTTCCTTCCCCTCGTTATTATTTTTTAAGATTGAATAATATTTATATAATCAATGAGCCGTCAAAACGTTTCTTCCTTGAAAATTTTTTCTCAACTTTTTGTTAATTGTTTTTATTCATATAAATTTGAAAAGTTTGCAAAAAATTAATTAATAAAAAGAAAAACTATTAGCCAAACAATGTGTCAACAATGATTTTTATCTTGGCTTATTTGGTTTGAGTTATTGTTATAATTGTAATAAACGTTTCAACAAAACACTTTATTAGCGCTAAATAATTTACGACTATATAGCCGTATGGAAACATACAAAAGTGCATATGAACATAAATGTTTCGTACCAAGAGGCATAAACGCTTAAGTGCAACCAACAAAGGCTAGAAAATCCGCGTTGATCCATAGAATAGAAAAAAGGAAGAAAAAAAAACAGAGGAAAAAGAAAAAAGTCAGAGTCTGAATATTATTTGCTATGAAACGAATTGTAGATATGCTACATTATCAGTTTTAATTATTTTCATAAGAAATTAATGTCAACTCAAAGGACAACCTGGAAAAATTTACAAATATCAAGAAAGTCAGCTTAAATTATTAGAAGAATGGTTTCGTATTGTGTTCTCTACTCCTGCATAATTTATATTCTTCTTATATTTTTCTTGATGGTTTTAAATGTAAACAAGGCCACGGGTAAAATAATTAAGTTAACATAATCGCTAAGAAGTGGAGAATACTTTTGCAAATATAAAACATGAAAAATAAAAACATATATATATATATATATGTATATATATATATATGTATATAAAGAACGACAACAACAACCATTACGTCCATAAACATTTGTCAACGCAAGAGAGTAATTGTGTCCATTGCACACGCAGAAACATATACTTATATGTCATGAAAATATTTTGTATATGCAGAACTTGGAGATGTGTATTTGTATTCGTTTAGCTGTGTCTGCTGCCATTGTACATGTATTTAGCTATGGATGCATCCATGCAACTTTGTTCGTACTGTATGAACTGACAAAATAATTGAATGACACACTCAATCTGTGCATTCGCGTGTGTGTGTGTGTGTGAATTTGTGCAGGCAAGCAAACGTTATGCCAGCATATTTTGTAGTAAGGGAGCCGCAAAAGAAATATATAAAAAAAAAAAAAAAACGAAAAATAAAAAGAAATAAAAAGAAAATTAAAATGATTGGGAACATTGCCAACATTAAAATGCAATTGTGTATGCAATACAATCAACGCTAATAAATCCGGCACTTGTGGCCAACATTCACGCGTACTCATCATCAGCAACCAGCCAGCCAGCCAGCCATCCAGCCAGCCAGCCAGTCAGCAAGCCAACCAGTCAGAAGTCAGCCAGATTAAGAGTCGGAACATTTTATTTGAAATGCATATAAGCATAGCATTGCGTATCACATGTATGTGTACGTGTGCATATATGAGGGATTGCATGCGTTTATATGTGCGTGTATTCGAAATGATAAAAATTTCAAATTTAATTCATAAAAATTTCATCTTAGCATTCATTTTACCGCGGAATAATTACCATCACGTATATATGCATACATAATGATATACGTTGCACATAATAAAGGCAAATATATATATATATATATATATATATATATATATGTATATATATGTATATATTCATTCTTAAAATTTTAACAAAACGCTTACATATGTACGTTTTTTTTTCGCGCATATATTTGTATGCATTTAAAGTTGAGTTGTGAATGAATCGCTTGGCAAATCAAAGGAATTCATGTAATTAAAAGGAAAGACGAACAAAATTATTTAAAGAAAAAAGATTATTTTAATGTTTTAAAAAATTATTAAGCTCAACATAAATTAAAAATTTTTTAAATTATTTTCTTTGAATAAAGTTGATTTAGATATAATTTTATTGCCAGCAATTTTGTCAACTTCAACGTCAAAGAAAAAAAGAAAAGATTAAACAAAGCAAGAAAAAAAATACGTCAACAGTAGAAATTATGCTGATAGGAAATGAACGTTGTTGTCTGCCTGTATTAGAGTAAAGCAAAAACCAAAAAAGCATCAACAGCACCATTACCATCGTCCTCATCGTTGTCATTATAAAGTAACAAGAATGATTTGAATCACCTTGTTAGGGAGAAAGCAAGTTAACAGCTGTCGCCGTCGGAAATCTAAGGAAGTGAAATTGAAGTGACTGCCATGACAACAGACGCACTGCATTGCATGTTACCCTCTGCACAAGTTTAGTGCTTACTTCCTCTTCCTGATTGTGCATCTCCGCCTCCCTTTTCTTCCTATTAACACTTTGTTTAAAGACGAACTAGACTAAGTATTGATGTTCTCTCCTATCTGAAATATTGTTGTTGCTACTGTTGCTGTTGCTCGTTTGTTTGGTGTTATTGCAGGCTGGTGTAGTGATTAAAATTATAATTAAATGTCGTAACGTCTGGCAGTGCCCTTGCAATGTAAAATGAAAGAGGAAAAAAAAGCAAAAAACAAAAAAAAAATGAGAAGACAAAAATTATAAAATGAAAGCAAAATCAACAACAACAAACTCCATGATTACATTGTACTGACACCAGGTGGTAACCTCAATGACACTGTGTCTAATCTAATGTTATGCCGAAGTAAGGTATTAAGCCTTCAATGACATTTTATGTTAAATGAATGTTTAAAATGACAGGATATGAAAACACACACGCATAAATACATGCACACACACACAAACACACACACGCACACATACAAACACACATATTTTTATATATACATAGATATATATATATAAAGTAAATATAGAGAGGCACTGCCGAATAATAATTTCTTAGTTAATTCAGATAAAACTGTTCAAGTTGAAGTTTTGTATCTTTTCGTTAATGTTGTTTTAAATATAAGAAGTTGTAACTTTTTTCAGCTCATTATGGAATCAAACTTGAACAATTCTTTTAATTGTTATTAATTTTACATTTGATCCATGTTGATCAAATATCTGTTATATCGTTTTAACTGAAAACATTAACATTGAAACACATATCCGTTACTAGATGAGTGCTAATATAATTTTCATCATTTTAAATTTGCAGCACGCTCTACATTTTGCATCTAATACGCACTCATTATAAACTTTGTATACGACGTACAAGTCATTAGGTACTATGGCACGCATACACGTATAACACAATATCTAAAATTTATACTTACACACAATATATATATATATATATATATATATATATATATATGCATATATATATAAATATGCGTGTGCACGTAAATATGAATGAGTGTATCTCTGTGTAGTATGTAGAGATGATACAATAGTCGCATTCGTTTTTATTTTTGTTCTTTTTCCTCCCCTTTTTTTTGCTTTAAGATAGATGCTCTTTTCGATTGCAGACGATGTCAGCAATTGCTCGGATTACGTGACTGTCATTGCCGTTCAATATCTTTAACATCAAGCCAATCCATAGAAATATCTGAATGCACGTACGTGTGTTTATATGAATAGTGGTGTTGTTCTCGTTGTGAATATGTATATACGCATACATTTACACGAGTATTTGTTTGTATGCACGCATACAATCATTGTAAATCTATAGATTTTCAATTTCCGTTTCCTCTTACCAGCACACGATAATGGCGATGAGAAACATAAAAGCCACCAAAGTACGAAAATATACATGTTTGTGTGTAACGATGAATTTTGTTAACTACACACGTAAAAAATGAATTAGATATAAATAGCTTATGCACACTAGCAAACGCTTAAATACACACACACATATATATATATATATATTCATATGTCTAGTGCACATACTGACATTTTCATACATTTGCGTTGATGAAGGTACCTGTTTTCTCTGTTATTATTATTATATATGCAACCAGATTGAATGGTTGCTTGGTTCGTTGGCTGGCTGGTCGGTTAGTTAGTAGCTGCCTTTAAGGCACTTTTTACTTTATTTTATTCTATAAGCATGCACTTGTAGCAATACGTACATATGACAGTAATAGCAATCAACAAGTCTAATACTGAAATATTAACCCCTTTAATGCCTCCAAGTGCTAAGGATTAAATGTAATTTGTTATAGATTGGTACCTGTGCTGCCACCGTTACTGATTCTTATATCCCATATAAAGAAGGCCATCATGTTGATGTGCAATATATATGTATATATATGTATATATATGAGTCAATGTATATAGATGCATGTGTTTGTGTGTGTGTGCGTATATGTGCAAATAACAGTTCAATATGTTAAGGATTTGTGAGGATTTCGTTTTATTTGATATTAGTTTTTCTTTCTTTGTTTTCCTCCCTTTTGACTGCTGTTGTTTTCGATTTGGTAGTAAACTGAATTGATGAAATTTATAAAAAAAAAGAAAGGCATACACTTAAAGGATAGAGAGATCGAAACTTAATACACACATTGAAAAATGTTTTTGATTTATTTGATATCTTCGAAATTGAAATACTAACGTGTGCCTTTAAATGTTGTAATTATAGAATTTTGAGATTTATAACCTGGAAATTTAATAACATGTAAAGAAAACATTTTATGATAGGAAGCATCAGAAGATATATATAATTGCTGGCAATTTAATTCAGTAATCTATTTGATTGAATAGAAAACTTTCAATTATAAATTTAACCTAATTTAACCTCAGTCAAAATTATTCTGTCGTTATTCAAGGCATGCAAACATTATCTACCTGGTTTGTAATATGGAATATTGAGAGATTATTTTCTTTATATGGACTAAGTTAGAAATAAGTCCGGGCGTAATTTCTATATACGTTTTGAAGTAAGCTTTGGATTGAGTGATATTTTTGAGATTAAGAAATAAATCGGAGTTTGTGAGTGAGGTGTGATTTTTACATTTTTCATTGCGTTCATATTTTATAACTTTTTTGGTCTCCGGATTTGGTTTCGGATTCTTTCTAAAACGATTCGATATGAATGTGCCTAGTTTGAAAACCCCATCAAAAAAAGGACAAGAATATTCGAATATTGCCATTCCATCTCCAATATGCATGAACATGTATCGCGTAGGCTATAAAAAGATAAGCGCTATATTAAGTACAAGTTTAGCTTTCTCTTCATCTTTTCTTGAATAAGTAGATCGCCCCAAACATTGAAGAGTGTGGCTATGAGTTGACAAATAGTTTCTTATTGCGATTCCCCTGATCAAGTTCACATTCGGCAAAAGCACCAGAACAATCTAAAGAGCTAATTACGACACACAACAATTCATATCTCGTGTGACTGATATTGTTTCTGAAAAGAGTCAAGATACTTGTCGAAATTTCATGTCATATGAATTATTACGCGATTCTTTTGGCAGTGAATTTCTGATTTTAAACCAAGTCGTACAGCTATGGAGGACTCCTCCTTCTCCATAGCCGAAAAGTGAAGTGCCAGAGATAACCGACATCTCAATGGTTTCAAAAGACAGTGCACCACTTTGTACGAAAATTGGGGCGCAACAAATTTCGTTTTCCAAATAAGTACCGAATTTACTCACCGTGGCACAAATGCATCGCAAGAAAATGGCTACAAACGTAATCTCCCACCCTTCATATTGTTTATATCTTCACGGAGAGAGGCTGATACCAAATGATGTATAGGATATTTTGAAAGTCTTCATAAATCGTTTTATAAAGAAGTCATCGAAATGTTAGAGAATTGTTGGACTGATAGTATGACTCTTGAAATATGTTGATGAACCAATTTTTTCTCTTCTCTAGTCTCGGGTTTTTCAGTGTTGTTGGTGGATCAATGACTACTACTCTAAAAATACATATTAGAATAATAGATGAACATCTTGCTATTTCCATAAAAAAATTTACAAATAAGATTGGGCTTTGTTAATATCGTTTCTCGGTTAATTGATTTCCCACATTTTCTTTATGAACAAATTATTTCGGACTTTTTTTCTAAATATTTAATAAAATTTAACACGTAGAAAAACCAATCAAATATTCTTTTAAAGTTTCGGACAAAGTATATATAAATCAAAAGCTCTTGTTCATTTCGAGACGTTTCATTTGGATATCATACATTGAAAAAAATTAACTTCAAATTCTAAATCGATTTTTCTTAAAAATTAAGTTAAGTTAATGATAATAAGCTTTTGAAATTTTCATTTCTTTTGTTTTTCATCGTTTGAAGACAAAGCATAATTTTTCAATGGATCCAAGTTAGTAGTATACATAAAAAGATTTTATACGATAGATGACAGAAAGATGGTTACAGGTCGTTTAATCAAATTTTATACCGATCGAGACCATATGTTATGTGATATGCATGCGTCTGCGAATGACAAAGCTAGTTTACTCTTGTAGTTCAGTGTTCCATATAAAAAGTTATTATAATAATGCAGAGCGATAGCCTCAAGGATTGGATGGACTTTGGTATTTACGTTTCATTTATTTACTTTTGAAATCTTTGACATATACGTACATTTAGAGCATGTTAGTTTGCCAAAGTTTAACACCTTTAAGAAACTTGTAACACATAAGTTAAGTAAGCGAACTTTTTCAGAAATTGTTATTGAATTTGAAATTCTTTTATTTATTCTTTGGCAAACAAAAGAAAAATCTTGTGATTATTAGTTTTTCTTCCTTTTTTTTTTCTTCAACGTTTGCTGATATCTGGAAGTGCGCATGTAATGCATATATTTTATATGTGAGGTCGTTTTTTTTGTACCTGGTCTTTCTTTTCCTTGTTAACTTATTTTCATTTGACTTTGCAAAGCTGGAGATTATTGCTTATAAAACGTTCTGATCTAAAAGATTAAATAAGTAAAAATTTTATATGTATGTAAAATAAATAAATAAATATACACACACACATATATATATATATATATATGAAGCATGAAGGGTTTTCTTCACATGCACAGATAAGCAAACAGTTATCGAGTCACATATTCACGTATGTTTTACAAACTTTTCGTATACCTTCAAGTTCGAGTTATTGCTTTAGGTGTTTGCTTACTGGCTTAACTTTGATAATGAATTGGAAAAGAAATTAAGGAGAAATTTTTTGTCAGATGTAAACGAAGGAGCAAGAGCATTTTAGTACGTTCCTTTGATTGAATTTTTTAAACTGCATGAAAGAAAAAGTATGAGGAAGAAGAGACGGAAAAAATGGACATTTTTGATGGTTTATCTTTCAACACATAATGTAAATATTTTCTATTGCTACCGTTACGTTAATCGTTATACTTATTTTTTCAAAAAATAAATGATTCCTAGACACTTAGTAATAAAACCTTCGAATGATTTTCTTTTGAGACTATTATGTAAATCGATTATAATACTATTTAGCAGATGGGTTGAAGTGTTCGTAGGCTGACACATAGATGGCGCTACTAGTATTAAATCCATATGATTTTTAGTTATCTCTAAACTTCGAAAGACACTGTTGCTCTATTAGTGTGTGAGTTATAGCATTTTTAGTGAAGCAATTTTTGTTAGTTTGAAAAAATAGATAAAAAGGAATTTCGTGTGTTTTGGCGAACAAAAACACTATTGAAGCCAAGAAGTGGTTCGACTGCGACCGTCTTTTGTTGAATTTGATTTATTTTGAAACATCCATACGTTCAAGAAATCTTTTTGAGAATTTGTCAAATTATGTGAGATCTAACGAAAGCAAACCTTTTTAAGGACTAAATGATCAAGAATATTTTAGATATGATGGCGGAATTAATGGCTAAGATTGATTTTGGACTGCCTTTACGACTTTCGGTGAACATATGGGGTGCTAAGTTGATCAATCCACTTTTGTCTTGATAATTTACATCGAAAAACGTAATTAGTCCTCACAAGAAAATTGTCACGAGTTAATTCTACGCTTTCGTTGAAATACAATTTTCAAGCTACTGTAAACAAAATAAATCGCGCTCAAATTATAAAATGTTATAGTCAATAACTTGAAATTTGCCAATGGAAGCTTCAGATGGCGTCAGCCATGTTATTAAGGCACAAACCATAATTAACGTAAGCATACGCGATGTTCGTAAAGACTACGAAGCGATTTATGTGGAAGAAAATGTCTTGGCTCTTAGACGATAACATATTTGTACGCTTTGTAATAATTAATTCTTATCTTTAAGTCCAGATTTTTACCGCAAAACGTGCACACTTTAATCATTTACCAATTAGAGGTATCGTAGAGTAAAACATATCCGCTATTGCAATAAAGATAAATGCGTCAAGTTATTGAATTTTAAATACACAAGAGTTATACTCTTAATATTTTCCGTCTTTTGTAAACAGCTGTATCATCAGCTTTATGTTCACTCGCCTCCGAGATCTATATGGGGTTTACATTGAGAATTACTTCAGAGTGATTTGTTTACAAGATTTCACTGGAAAACGCGAGATTTTTTAATGTATTCAAAAGTGTTAAGTGATCAATTTCGTCGTATCAACATGTATATGTAGATGTTGAATAGTTAAAAAACACGAAACATCATCAACATAATTCTGAATCCCTCTATTATTTCATCTTGATTATATACGCTCCATAGCATAGCGTTTGCATGCGATTTGTTTCTTTTCTTTGTCAACACTTGAAAAAACGCAAGTAGTTTCATTTTATTTTTTTTAGCGAGCAAACCATCAGGTGTAAACTTGGCACTGTCGCCAAATTGATCACTAATGCGGCCCGAAAATGTAGAGATAAACTCTTGGATTTCAAGATAATCTCTCTAAAATTACGTTTTTTTGATAATTAATTTCAACATATTGAAAATTGGTGAAATTTTGATTCCTTACGTGACAAATTAAAAGCAAAGAAATGCCCAACACTTATGCACACAAATTCTTCGCAGTATAAATTATTTCTTTTGAGATTAATCTGTTGAACTTTATTGAACGAGATGTTTTAATTGATGAAAAATCCTATAAGACACACAGTTGTTCATTACGTTATCCATTTTTGTTGTTCATATGTCAAAAAAGGAAGAAACAAAGAAAATATTTTTTGTTTAAAATTTTAACATAAATTAATTTACTATGTTTGCCAAATGTTAATTTAGTAACGTTATCGCCATTCAATGCCTTTTAATAAATATTCAATTAAATTCACATACTAAACATTCAGTATAATCTGTTTAATAAGAGCTTTACACAT
This sequence comes from Glossina brevipalpis, assembly GCA_000671755.1. Lineage (NCBI taxonomy): Eukaryota > Metazoa > Arthropoda > Insecta > Diptera > Glossinidae > Glossina > Glossina brevipalpis. Next base: position 1,400,858 of record KK351033.1, read on the forward strand.
ACACATACACAGGCGGTTATATATTTCTATTATATTATTTTGTTTTGTTTTATTGCTTTTATTGTTGTTGTTAATGTTGTTGTTTTTATTGTTGTTATGTATATTGTGGTATTTTATAATGGTAATTTTAATAAATATGTAATGCAAATGCGTACGTATACGTATATGTTCATCCGTATAAGTATGAGTATATAATTGTAGTATTGTATAGTTGTCATTTCCCAGTTGGCTTTAAACATTATTTATTATGCTAAGCTGTCATAAGCAAATAAATCGTTTTTATTGTACATAATTATCATTTTGTACTTAAATCACGCGACCAACAAACGGCACACTCTATGCCCAGGCCTGTGCTGGTGTCTGTGCCTTTGCCTACGCCTATGCCCAAAACATGAACGCGTACTTACAAACATATGCGCATTTATAGGCAATGTGTGATTTTATTATGTGTTTGTATCTGAGTACGTATGTCAGTTGTGTGCATTATCCATGGTTAGATAGTAATAGAGTCAGGGTCTGGGGTTAAATGACAAACCGAACTTTCAATTTGTAAACCAAAGCATTTACGCGTTAATACAGATGTGTGTAAGTTTGTATGCTTGACTACGGTGACCCTTCTATTTATACATATATACGTACATATATATATCTTAAAAAAAATTATGGCAACACAAGAAATATATGTATTATTTCACACATATATATATATATATGTATATTAAATATATATATATGTATATTAAATATATATATATATATATATATATTGTTCTCCAGTCACAGTTGTCTCGCGTTATTTCTCTAACTTTATATAACATATATATATATGCGCGTTAGATTTTGTAACACTTGGCGCAACTAGTGGTCGTCGAGTGGTAGCCTCAACCCTGCGTTTGTTATTCCTGTTGTCGTGGCTGTTATTGCATTTTAGGGTAAAAATACCAAAAAAAAAAAAGAAAATTGCATGCGTTACGTTTGTTTTTATTGAATTTTTATTATACAACAGTTTCAGATTTATGATTTATATTATTGTTGCTCTCTTTTGCTTTTGCGTGTATGCGAAGCAGCGTATATGTGAATGCCCTACCTCGTGCTTACATCTACCAGACAGACATATATATCTCTGATTATCTTACCGACGTCCCGTTTTTTTTGCCTATGACGTGTCGACAGAAGCGTGTTTATAATTGCTCATCGTACTTTAGATAACTAGGAGGGGATGGACTCATTTATACACAACACAAAGAGAGAGAAATAGAGAGAGAGAGAGAAAGAGAGGGAGAGAGAGATAAAGAGAGAGAGAGAGAGAGCGAGAGAGTGAGAGCAGGTGACGACGGTAGTGGGTGACAGACATAGTGGGTTGACAGACGCAGGGGGTGGTGTGAGGGAGAGGAACGCGGGGAGAGATAAATAGAAAACGGAATAGAGATTAAATACGTTGTAAGTATGTTGCTTGAGTTTCAGCTTGCTGAGATGACAAAACGTGGTTATCAATAGTCAAAGAATATGGGCTTGGATCGCTAATGGTTGGTGTTTATTACATGTCCTGTTGGTCTATTCTGTCAGTTTCGTTGTCTGGATAGAACAAACGAACTATATAATCAATTATATCTTTAAGATTGACCAGATAATGATAATATTAAAAATGATGATAACGAAATAACAATAACTTCTAAACTGCTGCATATTACAATACTTTGGATGCGTTATATAAAACGGATGATAAAGGATTTTTCAGCGATTATAGTTGCTAATGAGTCTAATTATGAAACAATAAAAGGAAGTCAAACAAAAATATAAATGAAATCTATCGAATCTTACAGAAAATTAATGGAACAATTAAGTGATATACATATGCAATTTCATATCTACCAACAAAAAAAAAAAAGGCTATAAAGATCAGTGTTAAAAAATCTCCACCATTCTACTCCAATAATCGACGTTACAGTCGGCATTGGAAAATTGTGGCTAAAAGTCCGAAATATCACCAACATATATCGAAAATCCAAAAGAGATCCACTACTAATGCTTTACATTGATCCAGAACCAAGTGCGGGAGACAAAAAATTAAGGATTTACTGTATAGTCCATGAGTAGTGAACAAAACACATAGAAAACAGAGATGTTTTCACCTTATTTTATACTGTAGACGTGATCTGGAACTTAACTGACCCATTTTCATTACTAAACTACGTGCAAGAACTTCTAATATTTCTACCAAATTTGAAGCCGATATGTTCATTTGCGGCTAGAAGAATGTTTACCGCAGACGCACAGACGGACATGGTAAAATCGCTTCTAAATTTGATGCTGATCGAGTATATATATAATTTGTAGGGTGGCTGAAATTTCCTTCTGGGCATTACAAAAAAATGACAAAGTAAATATATGTCACGCTTTCAGTGGTGGATACGAAGTTGTAGATAAGGCGCCACAAGGATGTGGATTAATTAACTTTTACGTTAGATTTTTCAATTTTTGACCTATGGAGATGGCACAGTAATTTTATGCTCGTTCAGTGATTTCACTGATGTTTGCATTGAGCTTCCAAATTATCTCAATAAAGTTTAATTTTGGATAGATAAAAGGGATGTCGAAATACAAGCTGAGAAATATACCCATATAATGTTCATGCTGAATAAGAATTCTTGTCCTTCTTTTATCCTGAATGGCAATAACGTTTCTAATAATAATTGTCAAAAATATCTCGGCTTAGATATTAATTAATATGTAAAGACCATATAATAGATGCTTTCGTTAATTTTGGTCATTAATTCACTTGAAAAAGAGATTTATCAAGAAAAATTTGTATAATATATATTAACTAAAATATTTTCTATCATTCTATCACCCATGTGCCGGTTCTTCAACTTTGTACTGAGCACAATAAATTGATTTTGCCTAAATGTTATGCCTTAATAAATATAAATATATGTTATCCATAGAGCTGTTTTTTTCATTGGTATTTGTGACTAACATACATATTAGTCATAATATACTTTAGATAGTCAGATGCATGTTCGACAGTTTCTATTATTTTTAATTTTTTCCATTTATTGCTTTCATTGCAGAGAGTTTAAAAGACTATTTTAGCCGTTTCGGTGAAATTTCAGAGGCTATGGTTATGAAAGATCCTTCGACGCGAAGGTCAAGGTAAGAACATTATTATTGTTTTTTGTTTCTTCATTTGAAACAACATAAACGTTACCTTTTCTTCAATTTTTTGAATGTTTTTGACAGTTTAACCAATAATCAAGATGAGAAAATGCCAGTGACGCCCCCCTTTTCAATTTTTATCTATATATTTATCTCTATCTCTATCTCTATCTCTATCTCTATCTCTATCTCTATCTCTATCTCTATCTCTATCTCTATCTCTATCTCTATCTCTATCTCTATCTCTATTTCTATCTCTATCTCTATCTCTATCTCTATCTCTATCTTTAATCTATATCTCTACCCTTTATCTCTAATCTCTATCCTATTTCTATTTTTATTCTTCCCCGTCCGTCTGTCTGTCTGTCTGTCTCGATCGCTGTAGAAATTCTCCGAATCTAATTTTTACGTTCTACGTTCCATTCCGCGTCTTCTACATAGTGAATTGCTGTGCTCTTCTTTATATTCTCTTGCCAGATTCTCCGCGTCCAGATGTCGAAAGTATAACTTCTTTGTCTCTTTTTTCCGAATCCATCCTATTTTAACTTCGTTGGCTTTTAACTTCTGCGCGGCTAATGTTGCTGTGATCATGATTAGGGCCTTTTTGGTGTTACTGAAGTTTTCGCTATTGTTGTGTACTTCGACCATTTCCGTGTCTTCTGCGTCCGTTACTTAGGGGATAACATAGATTATCTCCGCCTTTTCGACCAACTCGTCCATACTTCTTATTTCGAGTAAAATCTTCGATTCAATTTACTTCGAAATATTCGTTTCTCCTAGTCTACATTTTAATGCGTCTTGTTGTTTACTGACTTGGGAAACTTCTTTTTTTAGTTGGATTACAAGATCACAGGCCTTTATTCTGCAAAAGTATCTATTTTGATGTTGTGTTTCTTGGCTTTTGTCGCCATTTTAAGTAATGTCAAAATTTCAGTAGAGGTGTACACTGCCGTCGCGTTATTTGTAACGGCTTCCTCTTTTCCCCTGGGCCAGATTTTTCTTCGTATCCTTACTATCTTCTGTAATTTTTGTAACTGTTCTCGTTGGGCCATTTTCTTCGATACAAATTATTTTTTGAGCGTGACTCTTCTTGCCGCTTGGCCATTGCCCTATCTTTCATGTGTTACCACAGCGTGCTCTCCTCGTTCACCATTTGAACTTTCTCTGTCAGTATCTTTGTAGTTGCCTTCAGAGAATTTATGGCTACTTCTCGTTAATGTTTACTCGCTTTGTGTTTTGTATATTTCTTCGCGTGTAATTTGCACTCCTGCTTAGTGAACGTGTGTTCCTTTTCCTGCGTAACGTTACTGAAGTATTTTTCAATTTTTGCCAACCACCTTCACGTAGGTGCGTCTGCGAAAGGAGCTGCGGTAAGAGTGTTGGTTCGTACATTCGGCTCGTTTTCTCACATGTTACGTTAATATTTATAGCAAATTAATCATTGCGCCAAAGTATATAACTTTTTGCCCTCCCGATTTCTAGTTGTAGTTAGGACCATTTCTGTTTTTTCGGCAGCCAATCATAAGTTATTCTTCTGGAGCCACACTTTTATTTTGTGAACAGCTTGTGCTGAGATTAGGCAAAATTGATTTAGTTATAGAATAATCCATAATAAACGACCTAGCGCCTACTGTAGCCATATATTTTCGGAATCCTCCAACACATCATACAACTGCGCCTTATTTGGTACGTGTATTATTCGTATTAGGTACGTACAAGTTTCCAGCTAGCTGAACTAAACGCATTTTTTTTATATTCAACGTGATTGCCGCACTATACTGTCCAGGTCCATATCGTCTTCTTCTAGCTTTTATAACTGGTTGGGCTATACTAGTTATTTCTTTGATAGCATCTACGGTTGAGCAATTTCTCCGGAAGTCATGTTAACATTTCTCGAGAAAAATCGGTAGAAACTAGTATTTGAGCATGTAAAACAAATGTCAAAAATTTGAATGGGATGAAACCAGAAGTAATCCTTTATATGTTAAAAAGCTCTAATTTAATATTTTATAATGCAAGTGATTTTCTAGTTGTGCTTTGAACATAAAAATTAACTGCGTCAAATACGGGCTAAATATATCTATTGTTTGGACTCCCCTACAAAAAGTAAGTTTTTTGCGGCAACAAAGTTTAATTTTTAGTACTTGATGATGGAAATAGTTGAAGCATAAAAAGGCGCTTGAGAGAAAGATTAAATTTGCTAAATTTGGACCACGCTAGTTGACGCCTTGAGTCCCATCCTTCGTAAGGGTCCCTATGAAAAAAATGCCTTTACATCGAAGCAAGGTATAATTCTATTTATCTATTTTATCACGAAAGTAAATGAAAAAATGTGTTAGACAAAGTGGTGGCCTAGCTTTACGTTCATTGTATTGAAAAGTCTCAACCAAATGAATAAAACAAATTGGAAGAACACAAACAAATTTAGTGTTTTACAACAGATAGTAGAACTCTCTAGTCTAAAGATGCGTTTAGCATGAAATCGACACAATAAAATGACCGGTCGCGCACTTTTCAACACAGTTTTCGATCGATGTTTTCAATTAAGTTAGTTTAGGTGTAAAAAAACCTAGCATTTAAGAATCGATCAATTTGGTGATGATGATTAGCTTGTGCGTATATGTTTTTTATGTTTGCGGGTATTAGTGATTGTTCATTTCTCTATTCGTGTATGTATCGATATATTATTTATCTGTGTTCTTTGTTTGTGTGTGCTATATGATTGATTATGTATATGAATGCATGGATGCATGTTATATGCGTAAATTTGTGTATACGTTTCTGTGATTACGCATGCAGGTGTATTGATATTGTTGTACGTTTTTATATGTGTGCTCCTATATTTGTACTTTCTGTCATTGTTTTTGTCGTCATTATTATTGTTGCTGCTATTGTACTTAATGCTGTAATTGTTGCTATTTTTCGATTTATAACGCTGTCTTGGCCCTTACCGATACGGGCTATCTACAAAAGCACGCCCTTAATTGTGCTACACTTTTTTTCTAAGCTGATTCTCTGTAAGCACGGAGTGTGTCTAGACTACGTTGCAGTAGCCTTTGTACTTTCTTATCCAAAGCACAGGGTTGCGTTATAGTGGTAATGAAAAGCTATCCTTTTTACGTTTTCATTGTATTGAACACCTCTAACTGTTTTAATAAAAAAGGGGAAAGACACACAATCGGAATTTTTTTTTTTTTATGTATTAAATAAAGAATGTATTAAAAATAAGAGAGGTTGTAAAAAACACGTTCGATCGCGACGAAGCAATTCCTCTCTCTCTCTATATATATATCTATCTCTCTATTTAGCTAACTCTCTAACTTTCTCTCGTTTATTGTACATAATTGTGTTATTTTACATTTAATTTATACACAATGGAAATTCTTTTGTACTTTGTGTGATTTATAACTTCCTCTGAGAACTAGGAAGAAATTTCTATGATCTTTTAGTTGTTTTTTAAATAACTTTTTGTTGCAATTTTTCTTCTTTTTTTTTGATGTTTCTGTTGAATTTATTTAAAAGTTTTCTAATTTGTTATTTGTTATTTCTTTTTTTTTGCTTATCTCTTCTTCGTTATCTATTCAAAGGGGAAGAATAAAGAGGGAAAGAAATAATACTCGATTATCTAACAGCAGTGTAACTGATTGTAGGGGAATAGTAAATGCATGCTTACATGTGTGTGCTTGTTTAAATTGTATGGGTGGGATTTGTAGCACCTCTTAAAAGGAATTCTGTTAAACATTTATTACTTTTCACAAGTTAAAGTGAAAAATTTTCATAAACATTCTTTTTAAGCGACATCAAGTTTTCTTATTAAATTGTGACTCGGCAATCGCGTGTACCTTTTTGTTTTCTACCTGCTGTTAACAGTGTTACATCTATGCGCACAAAATATTGTATAAGTAAAATTGAAGAAAAAGACTATCTCATCATGAAACTCTTTGCTATTTTCACAACAAAAGCAGCAGCGCTACATGCTCTCTCATACACGTGTATTTATCCAGTGACACATTTACATTTTGGCTCAATACCTAGAACCATTAAGAAGCTTTTATAGGTGTGAGGTTATATGCGTGGATGGCATTGTAACATTAAACAATCCACGCTTAACTCTTAAATCGTTTTACAAAACGACACAAAGTAACTTAAAAAAAGTTCTTATTCAGCAATTTGTTTAGTGACACGTTCAAGAATGCAGCAAATAAACATAAATATGCTTATGTAAGGACCGAATAATGAACGCTAAATAGCTATTTTCGTTGTTGTTGTAGATTGTTAATGTGCGCTAAGTTATTCTGTGTGAAACACTATAAAAGACAACAACAACAACAACATTAAATATAAATTCAATTAACAAGATATATTTACTGTCATTGGAGCTGTTCTAATGGAGTAACGGAGTGTGTGCTAAGTGATTTAAAGTCGAGCGTTAGGTGTATCGTCATAATCGTAGACACAACTGAAATTCCTATTTATTTTTGATGTTTAAAAATTGTTCAAGTAAATGACATAAAATGAGTAAAGTTGCGACACAAACTTTAATAAACGAGAACAATTTCAATCACTGCTAGACTCTTAGATAAATTGATTGTAAGGATGTTAAGAAGCATGTTACCGAGATATCTTATTATAACAACCAAAAATTTTATTAGTTAGTCTTTCAATAGTAATTTGATTAAAAGCTCTAGAGAAAACTAGTCTTTTAGTTACAGTGATTACTGTTTTTTTTTCGCACGTTTTACCAGCAAGAATTAATTATTTTGGGTCCAAGATTATTATATCAATTAAACTAATTGATACAGATATGATTATAAATCTTTCAATCAAAAATGCTTTTAATTTAAAAAATAAAAAAGAACGAAGAAGATTTTTCCTTCGTTTCTTTTTTTCTTATATTAAATTATGAAGCTTAAGTTGTCTAAAACAAAGCAGAAATTGATGTCAAATAAACCGAATGAAAACAAAATTCTTCGAAGTTAGATAAATGAATAAATATTGTTAGTTGTAGTAAGATAGCAGGGTATTGAATTCTTATCTAAATTACGTTTAATCGCTATTATGCGATTCCACAAAATGTCAGATTTCTAAGGCGTTCATTGGTGATTGACATTTATTTTAAAAAACCATTTGTTAAATTTTAAGTTTATCATTGAAAGATGAGAGTGTAATAATGCTGTATTTTCGCTTGTTTGGTAGAAAGATTGACGATTGGAATAAGAAGATTGGCACGAAAGTGGGTAAAGAGATTATGGTGACATAAAGAAAAACAGTGCTAAGACCATGGGAAGAAATTGAAAATAATGCAAAGAAAGCGAAGAGGGTAAGCAAATTCCTTTCCAACGACAGCTAACTTAAATATATCAGAAGCTACTGCAACCTATCGTGCGTGAGTTAATGATTTACATGTGACATATTCAATGTCACGTGTCGGGCCTAATCATGCTATTTTGAAGATAGAGTTTATCATTTTTCCTCCCGAAAAAAGAATATTATTAAGGAGATTAGGATTTTTTTCTTCACGTTTTAGATAATAGCAAGAAACTCCGGCGAAATCATAGATTGGAAAGTCTGGAATCATAGATTGGAAAAACCGCATTTCCCTCTTAGCGAAGGAACCTATTTCGGAAACGAAAAGAATGTTGTTCTTAGGATAACTGATCGTCTTCTAAAAAAACCTATCTATCTGTTTGTAGGTGAATACCAACGGTAATTATTCTTTGCTTTCACGATGCTCGATTATGAAAAGATCTAATGCGAAGCGGTAATCAGTGATCCTCACTACTGCTTGTGCACTACAAGAATGAGAAAAGAGTATAGATTATTTCCCCTCTTCTGAACAGGACGAAGTTTCTAATCTAACATGCTATTATTTAACACTCCCGCAATTTTTTTTAATCACAACGATTTCGAAACTCAGACAGAAAAGAGACATTTTTCGCAGATATCCTGCAAGCAACTTGCAGAATACCAGAAAAACATGGAGCAATTTTCCTTAGGCAAGTTGATCCCGTTGTTGCTAATACTTTGCACTTAATAAGCTCGCAAGTTTGATGGCTTTTCTACAGGGAATTTTCCGTCGCCGGGCTTGAAAAGGGCAAAGTACATTTTCTACAATTTTGATTTTGAACTTGGGAAATAAAACTGAAACTGTATAATTCAAAAAGCACCATCAAAATTGATATCATGGGAGTCGATTTAAATGATGTTATGTTGGCATACACACTGCGGTCTTTATCGAACTTGTTTGAATCTAGTGAGTGCTTGTTAGAGAAAATCAATAGTCTCCAAACCATTTAAATTAAGTCTAAATCTTGTGAAAAAAAGAAAGTGAAAAACTGTTGGCTCTATCTTTGTAAATATATCGAAGGCGCAATCCATAGACTGATAATTACATCTTTCGTCTCTACGCTCTAATAAATTACTAACGGACTTAAGATCGAAATTTTTGTGTTGCCTCGCTTTTATCGGACGCAGTTCTTGGGGAACGTATCCATATATCGTTTATAAGAACATAACAAATTTTTGTTATTGAATGCTTAAGTATAGCAGATGAAAACGTGAAAAAATCTTTAGAATCATTTCCATAAATATCAGAATAAAAATAGTGGGCATTGTATGTACAATAAAAGTTTTTTATCTACATACCATCAGTGCTTCTCTCCCCGTTATTCCCGCTTCATCACATTTCTTGTTTTACTAAGGAAAAGAAAAAAAAAACTTTGTTGTTGAGCTGATATCATTCTATCTTTGTTTTCGTCAGGCACTTGCTTAATGTGCATAAATTTGTGCATAACAAAAAGGAAAGTAGGCAAGTGCAGTGAAATCAGAATATGAAGAAGAAGCAACAGCAATAGCACCAGCAACAGCCTTTGGTAAAGAAATGTTAGTGCGTGCTTAAGGAGTTGTTGTCTTTGGTACACTGTTTCAATTTAGAAACCCAAGCTTTTTTTTACTTTATGACTGAGAAACCACTTGAACATGCTCGAGTTGTGTAACAATACTACACGACAAAGAGAAAAAAAAGAAAAATTTTAAATAAAAAATAAAAAATAAAAAAAATAAATATAAAATAAAAATAAAAATAAAAACGTAACGCAAAGATGCAATAAAACGTTGTTGGCTTGTTTTGACTCGCTTGCAAGTTTAGTTTTAAGTGTGAGTGAGTGAATGTGAATGACATTTTGTTTGTATATCGTGTGTACGTACGTGTTTGTGTATCTGTGAGCATAGCATTTACTTCTACAAGCCTAACTTCTCTATAGTTAAGTTTTCATTGTATCACGGGTTGTGTTTGTAATATTTTGTCGTGATGTCTGATTTTATTTTAGTTGTCGTGGTTGTTGTTTATTTTATAAGAATTCCTTTTGTTTTCTTGATGAATGTGAAGACTTTTATGTTTTTTATTATTATTATTATTATTATTATTATTATTATTATTATTGCGAGATACTGTAACCGTTATCTTGCAGTACTACTGCCGTTACCACCAACACAATAATAAAGAAACGTATGAATGAACTCGAGTGCGGTACTTTTAGACGGAAGTGGCCGTGCAACATCATGTAGAAATGACTGAAAATCTTGGCAAAGTCTATGCACATAGCTAGGGGTAAAAACATATAAATTAAGATAAAAACGTTTAGAATGAAAACTGAAGAAGGAAATGCGAATCTTTCTTTTTTCTTTCGCCATAGAGAAGAGCGAGCTTCATTATATGGTTCGTTATTATGAATGTATGTTCATAATGTATGCTGGTTAATACATCCGTTTTGGTTTGGTTTTAATACCTCATCATCAACATTACATCACAATTAGAATCAACAACAGCTTTGGATCATTGAGCGTCAACGTCAACATCATCTTTATCTGTTGCCCTTATAACAAGAGACTTGTTAGGTCAAACATATGAAAGTAGAAAGAAAATTACTTGGTGTGTGTGCTCGCGTACATGGGTTTGTGTGTGCTAGTGTTTGAGTGTTTACTGGTAAACATCTATATTTGAGTTTAGTTATACACACGACTACTTCTGCTAATACTAGAGCCTATGTTTACTTTGTACATGCGCCCATGCATACACATAAAGAGACAATGTTCTATCAAAGATTTCAACAAACTGAATACTTGTTACTACTAACACCACTGAATAAATTTTTTTTTTTTTAAAAAAGGAAAAAAAGAAAACAAGAAAAAAGTGTACTTGAGCGTGTTGCTTAGAACTGAATGATAGCAACAAAAAAATCACTTGATTTCGCAGTAAATTATGCGTAAGCAACTCTTGCATTTCACTCGAGAAGTGGTAGTTGTGCGCCTATCGTAGAGTCAGACTAAACACAAACACAAACATGGGCTTATTCTTGTATACAACGTCTGCAACAAACAACATTAGCAACTGGCCTGAGTGTGTGTCTATGTACTTCAAGGACAACAACATCTCTTGTCAACTGTTGACAACTTGCATACGTACACAGAATTTTCTTACAATTGCCCATATGTGCATTAATAAGAGAAAGCGAGGAAAAGAAAGAGAAGAAGAAAAAAATAAGTTGATGATACGATTTCGTCGCTTTATACTAACGAACAAACAAACAAAACATCATACAATACATACATATCCTCTTTTGTATCAACCAAGCTCATTAGAATTCTTTGTATAGTCATCTTAACGGCATAGAAATGGAAATGCGCCTATAAAGGGGTGTTTATAAGAAATGAGTTTCGAAGGGTGGGATTTCAATTTTTTTTATTGCTTTTTGTAGCCTTATGTTTGTTTTATTATTATTATTATTATTTTTTTTACAAGAAAAAATTAAAAGGTTTTTACTATTGTTTTTGAAAAATTTACTGGTACTGCTACTCTCTTTATAGAGCTGTTGCATATTTTCACACATATTCATATATGTGTATAGTGAAGTTTTATGTAAATTCTATTTGGCTGCATGCTGTCTGTTATCAACGGACCTTATCTACAGCTGAATATTTCTCATTTAAATTTTCTTCCTACATGTGTGTATAAAATTGAATCTAAATTTACAACAAATTGTTCACCAGAGACACATTATTTATCATCGTATACGCTCGCATACGTATGTGTTTTTTGGTATATTTATTACAATATGATTATTTCACGTTTGAATCGAATAAGAAATAATCGAGAAAACTACATTTGTGCTCATGAGTTCTTTAGTGAACTATGGATATTTAACATTTAGGATTCATACCTTATGCATTTATATGTACATTGTAGCATATTTGGCGCCGCAGTACAATCCTGTGAATTGTAGAAAATAATCAGTTATCTATATGTAATGGATCCGCGAAACAATTTCTGTAAGCGTTAAGTTTTTCTTTTAAATGAGTTCATTTTGTATTGGTCGTAGTCGGAGCAACATTTGTAAAAAGGATCATCCCCTGCATGCTAGACTGTGAATTTCCATTTAAATTTTTTGTGTAAATTTTCATATTTTCAAAAACAGTAGAATACAGTCTTTTGGGCCTTTACGTTCGTCAAGAAAATATGTACATTCTATCCATAATTTACGATACATATATATATGTGTGTTACAAATAACTCGAAAGAATTAATATACACATCCATGTTCTAGTGTTGGCTTTTATAAAAAGAAAAAAAACTTCGTTGGCATGTACACGTTTTAACAAACCTGCCCTTATAGTAGTTGATTGTTGGCTACATCTACGTATGCACTTAGCTTTGGAAAGATTAGTTTGGTTCATGACTGACTACCCCCGGCTCCAGCTAATGCTTATATATGCACATCTGTGTGTGCTTGAATATCTATAACAGCGCACACACAGCAATACCTTTCAACATTATCATTTGTTGTATGTATATGGTTGAATATATGTGCGTGTGATTGGTGTTTACTTATTCATATCCCGTTGGTCGGTCTGTCTGTTTGCCTAACTACATATGCTCTTCACATGTGTTGGATTATTATGTTTGTTATTGTTTCATAAAATATTATCACTGTCGACCTTTGCTCTAAAAGCAAAACAAAAAATGTTATTTAGCCGTCAGTTTGCTCAGCGTTTTAAAGAAAATAAAGTTTTTTTACCAAATCAGCAAAAAAAAAAGACTAAGATCTCGTGATAATAGTTTTCGTTATAAAGAAATTTACCAGATGCATATAAATTTTTCACTTACCGCTCTCTAAAAATTATTTTAAATTATTTTATATGTAAAAAAGATTCCATGGGCTATAGTTGGATTATATAGTAATAGAGAGTAAAGAGTGTAGCAGCCAAGTAAAGTTTGCTTATAGGCAGTGACATAAAGTATTCACAGTGTATTCAGATGGACGTCCAAATATTTTAATATTGTAAACCACTACAAGTTATTTGGGCTAGAGTTTTACGGAAATTATTTTCAGTCACTTTCTTGAATTTTTTACATAGAAAAGACTTAAATAAAAAAAAAAAAAAAACACAACAACAAAAATTGACTGGAAAATAAATAATTTGAAAAGAAAAGAAATTTTAATTAATATGTATCAAAAATATAGACTTGGCAGCTTAGAATTTTAGCGTAAATGCATGTCAAATATTACATAAAATTCTAATGTACCTGTCAGCAATATCTATAGCGGATTTAAGAGGTGCGGCAATAGACAAGAAACGGTACGGTATACTATACTTTAATTATGGTTATTGGCACCTGACCGCAGCTACAGTGAATGCCCGATCAGTAAGCGTTATACCCTTGCGGAATCGAGTTTGTATACCTTATACCGCGGCCGCAATTTATCCCCCTCTCCTCATTTTTTTTTTCTCACTGCTCATTACCATACGTGCGGGGAAGTCGTAGGGCACTACTTATATTTTGCGCCTTAGTAACTTTCAATATTGTCAGGTGCTATCCGACGTACCCACTGGGAAGTTCATTATTTTTGATCATAACCGACTTTAAAACTATTTGTGTTGCTTACAGTAACTTGAAAATAGTGTTCAAAGCAAAACGTGGAATTAACTCATGAAAATTTTCTTGCATTGACTTACTACGTTCTGCGACATGTATTATCAGTATAAGAGTGCATTGTTCCACTTTTGGCAATAAAGCTCCATACTTTGCCACTATGAAAAGCTGGTATAATGAGTTTAATCATGACCTCGGTTCGGTAGTTGACGAAAGTCGTGAAGATCACCCGAAATCAATTGTTATGACGGAAAACTTGAATGCTGTGCAGAGACAGGCAAAGTCGACATACCATGAGATTAAAGGAACCTCATTCATTAGTTTCACCAGCATATATAAAATGTTGCATGATCATTTAACAGTAAAAAAAGGTTTGTTCTCGTTGGATTTCATGCTCCTGTCAATTGGTGTTAACAAATGCTTAAGAAAGAAAACGGCGTTGCTTCAACATTGTAACTGTTGAGGAATCGTGGATGTATGGTCTTGAGCCGGAAGATAAACAGCTATCGACAGTATAGATGTGTCAAGATGAAACAAAATCAACAAAAGTTGTTCAGGCTCAGATCCCTCCGAAACAAAGGGTTACTTGTTTTTTCGGAACAATTGGTTATATAGCAATAATACCTTTAGAGGAGCACAAAAGAGTCAATTCGAAATGATACACAACAATTTGTTTGCTGAAAGGTTTTGGTGAAATAAGGCGAATAAATAAGCGCCGTCGGATTATTCTTCATCAAGACAACAACAACCGTATATTTAAACACTCAAAGCATCGAATCGAATCTGGCGTATAATCCTGATTTGGCAGCCAATGATTTCTTTTTGTTCCCTAACGTGACGAATAAATTACGTGTACAATGATTTTCGTTGGCAGAAGAAGCTATTGATGTAAATCTGATGTAAATTTTATCAGAATTTCTTCGACTTCTTGATTGAGCCGTTTTGTATTATAGAAACAAATATAAACGTAGTGTCGGTATTCTTAGTGTTAATATGTGTAATATAAACTTTAAGAAATGAAGTGATGGTTTAGAAAATGTATAGTACTTATAAAGTATTGAATGAAAAAGGTTACAATTTGGTTAGTCCGCTGTTTTCTCAGATCGTCAATTTGTCAAATTGTTAGTTTGCCGTTTTGTCGATTGGTCGAGGCACACTCGACTGGATCTGTCTGTTAATCTGTCTGCCGATCGATTTGCTTATTTGTTAGTTTACCTATCGATCTACCAATTGGTTTATTGGTCCGTCTATATGTCGATGTGCCGATCTGTCTGCCTCACGATCTGTCGAACCTAGTCTAGACTAGTCGCTTTATCGCGAACTGTCAATTTATCGGTTTGTCGATGCGTCGATGTGGCGGTCTGGCAGGCCGTCTATTTGAATATTCGAGGTATTTCTGCCGTCGTTACGTCAGTAAATTTATTGTTACCACTGTTTCTCAATATACCAATGGTTTTCAAACATGCTCTTCCTAAGAGATTACTTAGTTTTATTATTGAAAATATGAAGTCGAATTTCAAATAATGAAAATATGACTAAAAACAAAATTCTCAATTACTAAAATTACTTAAAATTTTTTGATGATTGAAAAAAAATTGTTTCTCCAAAAGAAGGGTAGTAATATAGGCTGAGAACTTTCGGTGTACACTTTAAAATTGCAAAGAAAAGAAGAATTATTTCGAGCTCTTCAATTACCAATTTCAAAAAAATTAAGTCTCCCCTTAATTATTATCTGATTGATTTTCGTGAAAAGTTCTTCATACTTTTTCATGAATATTTTTTAATAATATTAAGGTTTTTTTATGTCTTATTGCTTTATTCTTTTTACTTGTCGGAAAGTAAAAAACAAACTGAATTAAGTAATAATTTCACAATTTGAGCGCAATCTGTCATTCAACGCCTTTAGTCATGCTTTTGACAGTTGTGGTATTCCAGCAATAAAAAATGATTTGAATGGAGTCTTTACCTTAACCCGGCGTTTTAACTAAAAACTATATAAATTGGCTTTGAACGTGATGGGTCGCGAAAACTTGAAGAAAATCGCGGATATATAAATAGAAAAGAAAATCAGAAAACAAATAATTGATTTGCAAAAGGGTCAGAAAGCTCCTCTTCTAAAATCGTATAAATCTTAAAAAGTTGGCTCAAGAGATAAAAATACAACTTAGAACCGTTCACAGCATGCTTATTGACATCTTTTGCAACGCTATCATGCATAGTTATCATGGAACAGAGCTATCGTTGCACAAGTATTTGTAGTCATAAAAGCTTCATAAAAATACTTTCTTATCATTAATTTTCTCAAAGATTTATGCACATAAGAAACAGTTTCAATTTCATAAAAAATAAATAATATTCTTTTTATAAAAGGAAAAAAACCTCGGTATGCCATGATGCTTTTGCGTTACTAAATTTTGAATTGTGTTTAAATTTGCACACTAATGGGTCAAAGCCAGTTTTCATTCATTAAATAAATGGTATGCAGTAATCTTTTTATAGAAACTGGTGCAAAATAGTTGAAAGAAATATTCAATTCGTTTACAATGAAGCCAAATTGATATCATTTTCCCAACAAAAATGTTAAGTTCTACGATGGTAGTTTTAGATCACAGTTCCCATCCCATCCCATTCACTTAAATTGAATAAATTCATACTACTAAGGATACTAAGACTTTTTTACATTTTAAAATTTAGAAGAATTTTAGACTTCGTCTGGATGTTCCTCATTCGAATGCAAAGCTAATAAAATGCATGTAAATATAAATGTAAGGTATCTTCTAGTGAAAATTACAAATTTTTATAACAAAATGATTTATCGCAATAAATGAGTTTTACTCAGATTCTCGTCGCTGTAGTTAAAGCGTTTAAACTCGACCGTGGTTTAAACCAGTGAATATATAATAATTTTTATAAAAGAACATTTCAGAAGGAACGGAAAAACATTGTCACGGCTTTGTGTTGTTCTTGTACTGTGTTTTATCGAAAAAACTTTGTTTCTATTTTGTATGCAGTGTAAGAAAGACCAATAGAATAATAATAATAAGCAAACCTCTAATAGAAGACAAATCAGCAATTTTCTGAAGGAAATAAATGATTTTCTTTTTTTTTTCCTATTTTCAAGTTTTTTTTGTCTTCTCAAGGTGTTTCTACTTGTTGCCTACCAATCGCTTAAGCGAGTGCACCATCATATCCGCTATCCACTCTAATCTAATCAATACGATAAATCAATGTTTGATCACATTATTAATATCTTCTAAATAATTGAAGACAAAAATAAATCAAATTACTTAACTGCCATATTCTCTTCATATATGAAAATCTAATCTGTTTTTTAATTAAAACAGTATTTGGTTCAGACACGAGTAGTCGTATTTGCATACGCAAATATCTATGCAACTAATGTTAGACAGTTCAAAGAGAAACAATAATGCATTAAGTAGTCCTATCTGAGTTAGGTATTTGATATTAATTCATGATAAATGTTAATATGACTGCGATGAGTACGAATCAAGTATAGCAACCGTGTTTATGTTATATTCGGTTAGATTTATTAGACAAGTTCGTTGAAGACATTACTTACGTATATCCGCATTTAATAGATAAATAATAACAATAAAACAATAAAAGATCTTGAGAGTTTAAATGCATGATTGTGTGTATTATATTTTACGCATGTGCCAGTATAGATATTCGAAACGAAGTTTATATGCATCTGCACGTAGAGCAAACACATTAGAAACTACTTTTACTGAAAATAATTATTTTAATTTAAACTTTCCTGTTTGGTGCTAAAACTTTTCCTTACCCAACCTCTCTGTCACTTTATTCTTTCAATTATTATTATTATTTTTTTTTTTGTAAAAGAAAGATATAGAAAAGAAAAAGTAACAAATTCCAAAAACTGCAAAGAGTAAAGATGAAAATCTATTTAATTTTCAAAATTTTCATTAATAAATATGTGTTCGTTTACTCATGTATACGCAACAATACATAAAGCAAAGAGCACACAAAATTTTTCGTTCATAAATAAACAACAACAACGAAAAATTTCATAAAAATAAAATTTAAGCCACATTAAAATCAAATTTCTTCTTTTTCTCCATCTTTTTTGTTTTTTTTTTGTTTGTAAATCTCAACGTCAACAATCTGTAGAACGAGAACAGTAAAGGCAAGAGAATGTGTGCCTGTAGATAGCTTTTGTGCAACTGAATGTGTGGTTTTGTAATACACTACAGTTATTTGCCAGATACATATTCAGAATACAACATACATGGGTATACAGTTAGTATTTTGCATGTGTTTGCTTGTGCGAATTTGTGTACAAGTGTTTGTGTGTGTGCGTGTATATGTTTCGATATGCATATATCCATGCACAGGCAGCATCTTATATATTCCTTACATTAAATGCCATCAAAATCTGCAACTCTGATATGAATTATAAACATAAACAGACATGGACACATACACACAGAGGCGCGCGCGCACGCAGCTATATATACATATAGCTATATATATATATATATATATATATACACATACATTCGCACAATAAAACTGCACTGAACTGAATTGAATGAACGAACGTATGAACGTACAAGCATAAGCACAAAAAAAAAACAAGAACAAACACGAGCACAAATACGAGAACAACCATAAACATAAATACAAATACATACTGACATGCATTCTGTACAAAAGTCTGTGACTGCTACTTTGACTCTGACTTTGCTTTTGTTGTATTTCGTTGTGTTGTTGGGTTGGGAATTAAAACCAAAACAATTGCCACAATTGCAACAGAATCGTCGTTAATTACACTTTTGCCAAGCAGTGAGAGAGTTCAGTTAAGTAGACACCATAATTCTACTTTAGACATTCATTCCCCAATCTGCTCATCTTCGTCCTTTACCGAGAATGATTGTAAATCTGACTGTAGCAAGACTTCATCTACAATTTTTCTTGGCTTATTCCTTTCTCCATTCGCTTGCACTGTCCTCCATTCAAGTTTCCCTTTTCTTTAAACGCAAATGTATATACGTATATAAATGAAATATATAATATACATACATACTCTTATACGCAAATTTATTTCATACTTTTGCATTCATATGAAAGCTTGAATGCAAAACACATTGCAGGGCAGAGAGAAAAGAGAAAGAGAAAACTGAGAAGAAATACTAGTCCTTTGCCATCTCAGCAACCAAAAATACATGATATGAAATAGAAAATTCTCTGAACGCATACATGTTATACGTGTATGCGCTTGGATGTGTGGTCTGTGGTGTTGAAAATGTGATAGACTCATTAAAATACAGTGCAAGATAATAAGCACTTTAATTAAATATATTTACAAGAATAAGTTTATCAAAACAAGAGTTGCGCTTCTTTCCTTCACTCCTCCCTTTACATACTATTTCGCTTTATATCTACAAGGATGAAAATACAATATGTATGTATGTATGTATGTAGAAAAATATGCAAATGTTCGTATGCTTGTCTTTTGGTGTGTCTATAACTCTAATTATCCTTAGGGTAAAAGACAAACTCTTTAACTAGATGGGAGTGCGTTGTCTTTTCATGGCAGCGAGAGAGTGTTTTTGGAAAAAAAGTGACACCAACGTGGAATGACTTAAGTTAATGTTTCAAATTTTAACAACATACCAAACTTTTGGCCCACAGCAAAATTTCGTGCACCCAAGGCATGCCAGGGAAAAACTATCCATAGATACGAAAACCAAATAAATTAACCACAAATATTGAAGGATCATATCTTAGTTTGGGGAAAAAGGATAACAAACGTATATTGCATACTTTTCGCAGAATAATCAGCTAATACTAGATTAGATGCATTTTGCATTCATAAGTTAAAGAATAAAAAAGAAAGTAAACTCTGATTAACGGGAAACAAAAAAACTAATTATAATTTTAAATATGGAGATAAATATAAGAACGATAATCATCATTATGGATATGTAATACATCGGTCAAGAACTCACAGGACTAATACATAGATGAAGTTTATCACAAAAATTTCTTATTGTTTCTAGAAACTCTCAGTCCTGAAATTATGCTTAGCAAAAGTTCATCTTATTTTGCTTTTTTACTTACTTTTATGAGTTATAACCCGACTGTATTGTTATTTAATATAAAATATACGAAAATCCGAATTTTTCGAAGGGAAAAATTACGTTTCCAAGTGTTAGCATTACAGTTTGAAAATTGTTATGAAAATTTGTCTCTGTCGAAAGCAATATTTTATCAGTGAGTTGTTGATTTTAAACGAGGTGGCGCAGACATCAACGATGCTGAACGCAATGGATGCCCGGAAAAAGTGATTACACCGGAAAACATAATAAAAATATTGAAAATTACTAGGCACAATTGTAAACTTCAATTACAATGGACAACTGAAATCCGAAAGATAAGAAAAGCAGTCTATTTTATATACAAATATGAGCATGAGAAAGATGTTTTCCAATTGGCTGCCAGTACAGTTTCTTCACAGTGGAACAAAAACATTAATTTGTTACAAATTCGTGTTGCTTGAAAGCGACTATGCTGACTAATAAAAAGTCGGATTATCTGAGAAAAAGAAAACTAAATGTTTTTCTCTTTTAGGCCCGAGACTTATTTACTTATGATTGCACAACGAATATATATTTTTTTTATTAAAACTACTAGGCTTAGTATATAATCTTTGTTTTTTAAAGAAATAGTCGATATGATAGTAACAATAATGATATAATAACAATAATAATAATAATAATATTTTTTGATATTTCCGATAAAACTCTTCGGACTTTTTTCTGTATTTACTTCGATAAGCAATGCGCTCTTCTATATTTAAACGCTAAAATCTAAAAGACAAGCATTTAATAATTAATTCTTCGCGACAGAAATTGTCTAGTTTAGTAGGTCATGTATTTCGTTCGCGATCTAAATTAGCATTAGATATTAATTACTAACTAAATGAGAAAGATTTATTTGGTCATAATAAGTCAAAGAAGCTTGTTAGCAGTGCATTTATTACATAGTTAATGTCTGAAATGTTTAGATTCTACAGTTAGTTTGTATTACTAATCAACTCTGTGCAGAGTACTAATATAATTAAACTTTTCTTTATTTACCACAATTAAAAAATGTTTACACTTTTTCTTTTCTCATGAAAAATTTTTATTTACTCTCTTTTAACATTTATTTAATTTAAAAAAAAGTTAATTGAAAAAAAGTTATGAAGATATTCTACTATGCCTTTCTCTATCTGTCTGTCTCTCTCTCTCTCTACCTATCCATCTATCTATCTATCTATCTACCCTCTATTTACCTAAAGAAAATAAAAATATTGACAAACGTTAATTTTATGTATTTTTTTTTTTTTTTTTTTTTTTTTTTTTTTTTTTTTTTTTCTTTTTCTCTTTGCAGAGGATTCGGTTTCATAACTTTCAGTGATCCAGCTAGTGTAGATAAAGTTTTAGCTCAAGGTACACACGAACTAGATGGTAAAAAGGTAAAACTGTTGCTTTACTACTAAATATTACATATTTACGTACGTATGTGAATCGAAATAGATTTTAATATTGAAAAAATTAAAAGCAAGCGAACACAAACAACTTTTGTACTCTCATTTTTTTATATTCAACAAACGTGCATATACCTTTAAATAAAAATTGCATTTAGTGACGACAGGTTTCATATAACACCGTCTGAATATATTTGTTCTGCTCATTAAGCAGCCAGCAAAGTTTAACAGCGTCAGTTTTTATTTAAAAAAAAAAAAAAAAAAAAAAAAAAAAATAAAGAATAAAGAATAAAAAAATAAAAATATTTTTATAACACATCTACATGCATATGTATCAATTTCGATGTATTTATTCACTTACTGATGTTGTTTCATAATTAGTTTTTTTTTTAGTACTTTTTCGCGAAAATTGTTTTTAATGTTTTATTTTCGTAAACTTCTGTTTGCTAACGACAAACGCTACAGAAACGTGTTACAAAAACTGTGTTTGTAAACAATTTTAATTACACTTTACCGCTTAACAAGCTCGACAAACAACAAAAGACTCAGACACACGAAGCCAAAATAGAAAAAAAAAAATAGATTTTCATTATGTGCTACCGTTATTTTCTTTTATGTAAACATTTTCAAAGCAAAAACCAGTAGAAAGAAACATTTTCAGTGATTTCTCTATTTTCCTTTTTTGTTGCCTGCTTTCAGTTATTTTTTAGTTTTTTTTTATTTTAGTAACATTTTTTTTTTCAGTTTATAGCTTAAATCAGGCGGAGGAGAAGTAAACCAATTTTGTCATTCTTGACTTTCGTGATTAGTCATAGATAAGCTGAAACAAAGTTATTACAATACTGCATACCATTATTATCGATTGTGAAAATCTTATGTTTTATCAATATTACAACGAAATGGAATTTTCTTTTCTTTTTTTTTTCTTTTCTGAACCGGAATAATATTTGAAATCGATAATCCATATGCTCCATAAAGCTAATAACTTTAAGGTCATCTTGCATAGGACTCCGAATAAATATGTATTTATGTTTATCTGTATATGTGTTTGAATACGACTCCCAATTCCCAATAGGTGTCCTTATTAATAGTGCCCACCTGTGCATTCGGTAGTACTTGATTTTAACTGTCATATATAGCAGGTGTCGTTTGATTATTTTGAACTTCATGAAAATGTAGAATTATTACTTAATTCCGTCAAGGTAGTCGTCTCTTTCTGACCGATAGTTTAGTTCTCGCGCAAAGATTGAAAATCGACTTAATAATTTGTTCACGTCTAAAAACCAGAATGTTTTCAGAAAGGTAATCTGTAAATTGCTTGAAAGCAAAAAAAAAAAAAAAAAAAATAAATCTTTCATTTTCTAAACAAATGAATATATATTGCTCGCGATATAACATAAGTCATAATTATATAAACTATTTGCTTTAAATTTATTCGGCCAGTATTTACGGTTAGCTTCTAAATTAAACCTTCTGGGAATACCTCTATGCCTTGATTCGCGAATACATTGAAAAATTAGGGATTAATATACTAATATACGCTCGCCTGCTATAAAAAAGATAACAGTATCATTAAGAGTTACATCGTTTTTTTTTTTGTCTTTTTACGGATTTGCAATTATCAAATGTGTAATCGCTTCGTGCGTCGTGACTCGTTTCCTCGTCAGCAAAAAGTCGACTAACTGCAACAATAAAATCTTTCCAAAGGAATGGTCTAAACCAATTTATATTTGAAATTTTAATTCGAAAACGTCAAATGAATTTAAATTTTTGATGACCCAAAAAAGACGGAAATATGGATATGGATTAAAAGGAAGTGTTATAGAAAGAATAAAAAACACATCAACATCTGAACACCTGTAGTCGAAGGCACCCAAACATTATTCTCTTTTTCGTTTTCCCTTTATGTATAGGAGACGCTCCTTGAGTGACTGAGTCAAATAAAACAAAAACAAAAAAAGTTTCTCTTTTCTAGTAGTCAGATAATATGAATCGCCTGCCAAAACTATGTTGTGTAATAGGATTAAGCACTTTTCCAGAATTATAAAATGCAATATGAAATCCCATAAGTAAGAATCTGTAAAAAGAAATTCGATGCGGTGTTTTTTCATTTGTCGGTAAAGTTCAATCCGCTTAGTCAAATGTCTTGCATTACGATATAAGTAATTTCCGGGTCATTAGTTTCTGTTTAATAAAGTGGAAATGCTACTCTCACCCACCCAATTGAAAACATGAATTAAATTTTAAGTTTCCTTACCTAAAAACATGATTTACGTTAAATATGATTTTTTTTGTTTTTTCTTTAGCAAAGAAATACATGAAATGTTGTAATTCAATGGGAATGTCGTAGTATTCATAGTTTCTGTGGGATGCGATAGCACAGTTTGCAATCGTTCTTTACGATGATATTTCAAGTTATTTTTATATTTCTTAGAATAATTTCTGGTTTGTTAAGTACCGGTTGCTTTCATATGGAACTTATTGTTATTGTGCAAATCACTCAAATGTCATTCAATATTGTCCCAAGTGCTACTTTGCAATATGCAAAACTATTATTGCTAATATTTTTCATTTTAAAGCCGATCTTGATGGATACCATCTTTTTTAACTTTTGATCGTGTTTATCGATTAATCATAGTCACTTTTTGAGCTTTTCCTCTGAATACAAATGTGCAGAGGGTTAAAGTGATTATCTTACAACATATAGGGAGATGTACAGTTTTGTGCTTTTGTGAAATTTAAAATTTCAAAATTAATATGCGCTTAACAGTTGGGCGGAAAAGTTCATAGGGTGCCACATAGGTGGCGCTATTGGTATTAAATCCATATGATTTTTAGTTAGCCCTAACATTCAAATGACAAGTGTATAAATTTGACAGCTGTTGCACTATTAGTATGTGAGTTATAGCACTTCTAGTGAAACAACTTTTGCTAGCATTATTTTTTGGCGAAAAAAATACTATTGAAGCCAAGGCTTGGCTTGATAAACATTATTCGGACTATGCACCAGGAAAATCAACCGTATAGAAGTGGTTTGCTATATTTAAACGAGGCGAAATGAGCACCGAGGACGATGTATACAGTGGACGCCCCAAAGAGGCTGTTACGGACGAAAACCTCAAAAAGTCCACAATATAATTTCGGATAACAGTAAAGTGAAGTGGATTGAGATAGATGAGATCCTAAAGATATCAAAGGAACTTGTTGGACATGTGTTGAATGAATATTTGGATATGCGAAAGCTCTGTTCAAAGTGGCTGCAGCAGCGAGCTCACGATCGACCAAAAACAACAACTAATTGATGATTCTAAGCAATGTTTAGAGCAATGTTTGGGTAATAAACCCGAATGTTTGCGTCGATATGTGACAATGGTTGAAACATGGCTCCATCATTTCACACCGGAGTCCAATCGACAGTCAGCCGAGTGGACTGTACGCTTATTTTGAGGCTAAAGACAAATCGTACTATAAAAATGGTATCGAAATATTGTATGACCGCTATAATCATTATATCGCCCTCGATGGGAACTATATTGAATAATAAAATCAAATTCTATTAATTAAAGGAAGTTTTTTTACCTTAGCCTACGAACTTTTCAGCCCATCTGGTAATTTTTGAATGGTAAATATACAAAACGCATAACTATCTTATTTGAAGTCTTTTACAATAATCAATAAACTCTTTAGTTTATTAAGATATCACGTTTATTAATTTATTCGTTGCATGTTGCAAAAGCTCTCAGTGTTTTTGCCAAATTTGAAAACGATATCTTAATTTTTGCATCCATGAGAAAGTTTGCTGCATAGAAGAAGAGGAGGGGCAGATAGAAGCAGAGAATGACATATTTAAATCGATTCAGAAATTGATGCTGATCAAGAATATATATATACTTTGTAAGATATCTGAAGCTTCCTTCTTCTCCTTTGCAAACAAATTCAAAAAAAGGAATATATCTCCATACTTCGGCGTGGTGAGTATAGAAATAAAGTATATATTAAATTGCTAGTGTTAGCAAAATTAATTAGACGATTCTAGATTATATTTTTCAAGTTTATTTAAATTTAATAAATTCTATAGTCCATCGACTTTTAAATGTTAAATGTTAAAGACAATGAGCAATTGTTTGATCGTGTTTAAGTAATAATTTTGAAAAACTTTGTTACATCGATCAATGCTGCTTGAAACTCAGTTTTCATTTTACAAATTCTTATTTTGATTTTTTTAACCAATAAGTAATAGAAAGAGAAACTGAGCGTTGCCTGTTTTATATTTTTGTTTTTTAAATAGATTATTAGACTACTGTGCCTTATATTATTTCATTTATTGATTGAAAAAGTTAGCTTATTTGTTTATTTGTTTTTTAATCTGCTTACTGATACTAATTGATTTTGTAATGACAGAGTTCTGATGAAAAAATACTGACAATAAAATATGGATGGCGTTTTGAGAATTTCGTGCTTTTAACAATGCAGGGCTTAACTGATTGATTTTGTAATCAATAGAAGCTTTTCTTTAAAAGAATTAAGACTTCATTATGATAAACAATTTCGAATGATATGCATGAATTTAATTAAATGAAATATTTAGGCACATCTCACGTGCCCATCATTTAGTCAAATTATTAATTGAGAGCGAGTTTTTATCACTGACTTAGGATAAAATCTAGAATTATATATACTTCGGCAAGCGTAGGTTTCGTATTTAATTTAATTGCAATGAAATTGTATTTGCTTATGTATAATTTCCTCCTTTTTCATATTTTCATTTAAAATTCTGTTGATTCATTTTCCGCTTAAAAGTTGTGATTCAATTTCCGTCTTCTTTTATTTCGAATAATTTTTTTTTTCAACTTTCCGTTTATGTATTTTCTTATGATATTTGCTTTTACTTGCTTTACATCTTCGAATAATTATTAACAACAAGCAAGTTTCAGTCGGAATGCTACTTATATAACAGTAAAAAATATATAGGGCCTTTTCGTGCGTTTTTATATCCCACACATAACTCGCGGTATATTAAATTTTTGCTGGCGCAAGTAACAAGTGGAAGGATTTACGGCAGACTCACGTTTTATTATACTGATCGATTCAGAATCATTTTTGAAATCGATTGAAGCTTTTCTGTCCGTTTGTCTGTCCGCATCTTTATATCTATACATTGTTGTGTTCAACTTACAGTTTGCAATTTGTGAGATATTTTGTCAGTACAGTTTTTTGCCTAACAACGAACGCTATAGAAAATGCTTTCGATCGGATGATTTTAAAGATCATTCCCCATATACTTTACAAGAAAAAAATGGCCAGTTCTAATATTTCTCTACAAAAATCGGCAGAAACTAGTAATTTGGCATATAAAAGAAAAGTAAAAAAAGGGACCACCACACAAAACCCTTGGGATAAGGAGTAAGTTTTTATAGAGCACAAAAGTCTAATTTCACATATTTTACGATAAACACGGTGTAAAAGTTAATCGAATCGAATTTCGATAATCAATTTTTGTGGTCGAATTCATGTAGGTATTCTCATGGAAGATAAAGTTTCATATGACAAAAAGGTGTAATTTTTTATATTTCGTAGTGAAAATGTATCCGTAATAGTAATTTGATTTAAAAGATTGGGTCGAATAGGTCTGTTGTTTGGACCCCACTACATATAAAGGTTCCAAAGACCATCAAAGTCAGAAATAGATGAAGAATAAGAAAATGCTTGACTCCGTCACTTAAGGCTTTACGTCACTTGCTCTATGGCAAGCTGCCGTTATGTCGGAGCATATTATAATTTTTGGCATTTTATCACGAAAATAAATGAAGAACTTTGTTAGGCGAAGTACTGTAAGGCACTGAATGGTTAGCTTTGTTCAACTATAATGTTGAAAAAAAAATTCAAAATGGCGGCCGCCAGATTAAATCGAAAGCTATTGGTCAATATTTCGGGTACTTTCGACTGTCCGATAATATGTAAATTTTGCATGCACTTTTTCCGGTCGTGGCAACGCAAAAGAAAAAAAATCAAAATGACGGCTGCTACAAACAATAATTTTCATATAATAACTCCGTAAATTAAGGTGATATATGGGGAGTAAAGTAGTCCAATGCGACAATGTTCATCATTGGGCCAGAGCACGTCAGTGTACTAAATTTGGTTAACACATTTCAAAACTTGGGGCCTGTAGACTGAACAAAGTAATACATGAGCAGACACTTGTCAGATAGACTGTCAGACAAGCTTAACTCGATTCAGGAAATTATTCTGAATCGATTTTTAAAATCAAAGATGGGTCCATTGAAAGTCCCAGTGAATGTTACATACGTCCGCACAAGCTTAATATACATCGTAACACAAGTAACAGTTTATAACAAGGTTGGTGGAGCATAAAAAGGGCAACAAAAATTATACTAAATATAAACTATATAAAAAATATTCTTTTAAAATACTCTTTTATTTAAGTGAATTAATTGGAGGAAAGCAAACTCTGCGCGTCGATTGTTTTTATGTGACTATACATAAGATCTGTTCTGAAAAGTCAAAACAAAGCACCGGCTTAGGCAATTACGTATGTCATATTTTGTACTCGTAAAAAATAATTTATACTCCTTTACTATACTTTTAAGGCTAGAAGAGCAACAAAATATTAACAAGATGCAAGACACTACGGGGGAGCTTGGCCTAGTGCACGTTGAACCTAAGACCCATATAGTCAGTCAAGCATACGTCGCGTTAAGAGTAGAGTAAAATCATTAAAAAGTTTACAAACAAAACAAATGATCCGCAAAAAGCCAATCGGAACAGGCCCTGTAATAATGAAGTACTTACAGAAATTAAGAAAGAATGAGGCTTCTAGAAAATAGTTAATTCGAATTGTGTATAGGGACTAAAAATAAAAAAAAAATAAATTATATAAAAAATTTTTTATTTAAGTAAACTTTATTTATGTGAACTAAAATTAGGAAAATAAATTTTGCTCCAATCCCTTTTATGTGAATATATATATGAAAGCTTGTGGCATTTGAAAATTCGCATGTCTTACATCAAAAATTTCTCTTATGTAAATAAACAAATTTTTTTTTTATTTAATTTATTTTTTTTAAACGATAACATATTTGAGAATGCGAACCATGCGTTAAGTTAACAAAATTTGAATTAGGATTGATGGCTTATTTTCGGGTACTGTGATTCCTCTTATATATATAAAATTTAATTCGATTTTTTTTAAAAGCTATGAATTTCCTGCGATTTTCTTGATATAAATTACGCTACGCATTTGTTCATTCGCTGCAGTCGCAAAATGGATTAATCTTTTCATATCAGATTTACACAGACAATGTTAGCTCATTTGTCGGTTGATCCGTCAGTTTATTTGTTCGTTTCTAAAGTCGCAATTTTTGTGAGATAGATACTGAAACATGGAGTACCTCATATATGGTTGATACAATTTCATAGATCGCCTTTGAAGATTATGCCGATCCGTTTGCCGTGCATGCTAGTTCCTACGGTCTGTCCGTCAGTTTGATTGATGATAGAAAAAACAAAAAAAAAAATAAATAAGTAAGTAAAGTAAGTAAAACTTGCCATAAACTTTTCCTAGAATCATTTGAAAGAAAAGTGATTAGCTATTCGAACACGTTCATAATTAATAATTGTAAAACTTTCATGCAGTGTTTTCAATTGATGAAAATCGAATATAACTTTTTTAATTGCTTTAATTACTTCTTTTCAAGTCTCTAAAGAAAACGTATAACGAATTAAAATATATATATATATATATATATATATATTTACATGAAATTTTTCTTCTATTTAAAATATTTATTAATATTTCTAACATTCAACAGAATCCTATTTCCGCATTTCTAAATTTTCAATCAAAACACATATATATATATATATATAAATATATATAAATATATATCTATGGTATGTAAATAATTGTATTTTCCAGACATTTTGTTTATATCCGTTTTAAAATTCTTTTCTGTCAGGTAAAAATAATTTAAAAAATATTAAAAAAAAAAAAAGAAATGAAAAATTGAAAATGAAATCAAAAACAAAATTGTTTGTTTCTCTCCGCTGAAATTCAATAAATTTTCTAATACTTCAATGGTAATCTATTTTTTCTGTAGCAACCTTTTAAATGTTGTTGATTAGTTAAAATTTTAATCGGAATTTGTATTTCGATTTCCCTTTTACCGCATTTAACCGGAAATCAATTTTCAATTTCTATATATATAGGAGGTATGCACACTGATAAAAATAAACAAATACATATAAACATAAAAGTATACATATATTTACGGACATATAGTAGTAGTAGTAGTAGTAGTATGTAGTATGTACATAAATCGACATATATACAAAAATTCCTTTTTACACAAATTGGTTTTTGCTTACATAACTTACGTTTACGTTTCTGTGTTTGTCTGCGTGTGCGACGGTATGTTTGTGCTTCTGTTTATATTTCTGTTTATATTTGATAATTTCATTAAAAATCTACACATGCTGCTCTCTATGTATTGCAAAAAGTGTATGCATCTGTGCTGGGTATTACCGTGTATGTGCGTGTACATATGTGCACAAGTGCAAATATTGCACAATGTTTACTCTTTAAACTACAAAATATTAATGGTTAATTGCTTAAAGGGTTCAAAGAGGCCCGTAAACACACAACGGTCATTATACGGTCATTGGATTCAAATGGACACACGCACATACATTTCTCAAATTATGTATATACAGTAAAATCTCTCTTAATGATTAAAATTTTAAATGTTCTTACACTTTAGACGAAATAAGATTATGTTCAATTATTAAAATAGAAACGAATTTGCACATTTTTTTAAATTTTAAATTATTTTATTATTTCGTTAAGCCTGTACCTGTATGATATACTTGAGCAGTTTTTAAGGTTTTTCCAGAGAAATTGTGCGCTTCTGAAGAAGATTCCTTAGTTATTATTGTGATTTATTGCATTACATTAATAGCTTCTAGTGGTTACAGCTTTCTAGTGGTTACAATTCCTAATATCACATGTAGATATGCAGTGATATTTTAAACATTTATTTCAGTAATAACGTTGAGATAATTTCAAGTCGATAATCTCGATTCTTCACAGAACACTTGGATATGTAATGAGAAGCATTCTAACTGTAGACCGGTAAAAACAACTAGACAAGTGTCACCAACATAGCAGGCGACGCGATCAACTATTTCATAAAGAATGTGTTGCCATCTAAGGGTATCACTGATGATGTTGCAGCCTTTAAGAATATTAGGGGCTAATCAAAAAAGTGAACTATTTGGTACAGAGTAAAATGATTAAGTTTAAAGCTGATTGATTTTTGTTTGTCCACATGTTTCAAAGTGCATTTTTGTTTTTCAACTTCATTTTTTGTTGTCAAAACCATTCAAAACATTCCCAAAAATTTAGAAAATTAAAAAAAGTTGAGCGTAATTATTATATATTACCTAGGAACCGCTAATTTTCAGGAAGGAAGTCAAATTTATAATCGAAAGATATCGATCTCAAATCTTCTAGTAATAAAGTTTTTTTATACAAAACGTGTTTTGTTTGCACACCCCAATTCACTTAAATATTGATGAACAATGTTACATCATTTCGACGGTAATTATCTACCATTCTCTACCGATAAGTAAACAAAACTTTTTTCTAAATTTCTTTTTATCTTATCATTTGTAAGCTGGAACTAGTCTCCCTTAGTTTTTCTTTCAATATTAAATTTACTATCAAGGTGTACAACTGCTGAGTTTAGCCTTTTGTTTTTGAGTGATTTCACTGTATGTGCTATATGAGTTTACAATCCGTACGTGTTGACCGTTGCTGATTATTTATATATGAATTGTTAAAATTTCAAATTATTTTCAAATTGTATAAAAGAAGATCCGTATATAAAAATTATGATTTTAAATGAAAAGTTAATAGACAGAAATGATTGGAAAAGCAATCTTTGCCAGTAAACTTATCAAAAAAGAGGAAAAGAAGAAACTTTGATAATTGGATAGCTTATGCTAATGCTCTTTCTTCAATGCATTGATTCATTCATATGGTATTTACATCCTACAAGTAAGGTCGACATGTAGAATCATCTATTTTATAATTTTGTAGTAAACGAAAATAAAAAACACTTCTGATTGACATTTGAGTTAAAAATTTTTTTCAACATATTATTTGGATTTTGCTGTCATTTGTGGATTACAATATCATTCAGATAATTTTCATTGGACATCTTACAGAACTGAATCCATTTCGGTGAGCATTGCGCATTGTTCGCTTAAATTCGATCCATCACGTATCTTACTAAGAAAAAAAAAAAATCTTGCGGTGAGAAATCGCACGATATTTTTATATGTTGTTGATCAATTCACATCAGCAAAACGTGAAATTACACGTCCGGGACCTGCTATAGATCCAGTGTCTTCTAACTTTTTCTTTATTATTTTGCTAATAGTAGGCCCAGATGGACGATTGTATCGAGTATAATCTGCTTACGAACCGTACCTATTACAGAATCGGCATTTTTATAGTAAGTTTTTATTAAAACTTCTTTCAAGGATTTTGAAGATATATATTTTAGACGGAGAAATCTAAACGACAGCAGTCAGACTTTACCTATTTTCTAAACTACCTGTATTTTATCTGCCTTTTCATATTAGCAGCATGAAAAGGGATATGGCCAATACGATTTGAAATATGATGGTAATTAGAATATACGCAAAGTGTACGACCGACGAAATTTTCCTGGATTTTATTAACTTCCAAATACACTTCGTAATGATACATAAGGTGTTTAAAAAGGAAATATAATTTCTAATTTCTCGCATTCAAAATTTGCCAATGCGTTTCACTAAGAAGAACTTTAGAAAAGTAAATGTAAATGCGGTGAAAACTGATGATCTTTTCGATGTTGAATATAGAAAAATTTGAGAAATGAAATAATAATAATTGTAAGCGTAAAAGAAAGGATAGAAATATTTAACATTTTATACGTATTTTATAAAGTAACGGCCACTTAAAACCGTTTCGAATTTAACATAATTTAGGGTCTATTTGAAAATCCTTTATTATTATAGATTATAGATAGAAATATTGTAAAAGTTTAGTTTTAAAATTTCAAATTGTTTTCTCTTTCACTCAATTAAACCTGTTTTCAAATTGCAATGAAACACTTGAATAAGAAACATTCGATTCGTATTAATTTTTTTATAATTCCGTAATTTATACATTTTTGAAAACGTAATCAGATAAAGGGACTGACGGACATATATTAATGTACCATTTTTAAAAAAATCTTGTATTTTGTAAGGCTTTCATAAAAAGTAATGAATAATAAGAAAAGTAGTAAAATTTTTGCTTTATTTACAAAATAAAAAAATGAAATAATTTTTTGTTTTAATTCTTAATTATTACAGGTCGATCCAAAAGTAGCATTTCCCCGGAGAACACATCCCAAAGTAAGTACAAAATAATGGATAATTAACATTGACATGAAAAGCAAGCAAAAAAGAATACAAATTATTACTTAAAAAAAAACGGAGCGGACAGAATAGCGCGCAAGTACTTAACGAATAAGAAACGATTCTTTTACATTGCTGGCCACAAGAAGAAAGCGAATAAGTAAATGAGCGAAACAAAATCACATGTAAGGGGAAAGCAAATTAAATAAACGTTGATGGCTGAGTAGACCTATAAAAGCAAGCAGAAAAAAATAAAACTAAACAGCATAAATGTCATAAACAGCTGAGGCGTTTCTTTTTTTTTTGTTCATTTCTTACGTAAAATATTTCTTAAATTGAAGAAAAAAGAATGAAAAATAGATAAAAAACCAAATGATTCTGACGTAATACGGAGAGAGCAGTATTAAATGTGCCAGGAATTTTCAAAATGTTTGGGTATTTAGCCGAAAATGGAATTCATACTTTATTTTGAAACAAAGAGCCCCCACAAAGTATATATTTTCTTGATCTGTCTTGATCTATGTAATGTCTGTAGTAAACACTTTCCTGAGCGCAAAAATGAAGATATCGGCTTCAAAATTGGAAGACACATTCTTTCACATATATTGCCATTGAAAATGAGCCAAATCAATTAGGAGGTTACGTCTATAGAGTAAAATAAGCTAGAAACATGTCTGTTCTGCTTCCCAAATAGGGCCCCTCGTGGATATTCAGCTTTGTTCTCCGTATTAATGGTTCGTCTAGTCTGCATGACGGTTAATTGTTGTTTGGATATCATAACGTAACCATTTTTCATGGTCCCTAAGGCTTTAGTAGCACCACCTTTTTAATTAAACAGAAAAAGTAAAGTTTCCCTAAAATAACGAAAATTTGGCTCGCAAAACGACGTTTTCAATCGAGTGGAAGTTTACGATGCAGACATAAATCAAGTAATGTTTCGAACTAAAGTTTCGAATATGGCAAATACTGACTAAACCATCGACTGGAAAACGCACGGATTCAATTTTTACTCCCAAAAAATCTGTTATAAGCAAAAGTCTGTTTTTCCTCGCAGTTTTTCCACAACTGCTTGATAAAGACGTGCATTTTAAAAGAACGTAAGAAAATGTTTTTTTTTTTTTGTAGTTTAGATTTGATGCAATCGAATATGATTCTTTTAAAACGTTGCCGAGTGTAGTAATGTGATCCTCCACCAAAAATCTTTCTCGGGTCCATTTTGAACGAGAAAATTTGTATTAAAACTTGACTTTCTCTCTAAATTTATGAAACTTCTAGAATTTATACGATAGGCGAACACATGTATTGACAGATATATAACTCGGTAGAGAGAACCACAAAAGAAATGAAAATATTTTTGAAATAGGGGAAGCACATCGCTGCATTAGATACATATACTCGGAAAGAATATTTATATTCACGGATCTCTTGATAAGCCTTTTTGTGATTTAGAAGTAGAATGCCGATGTTAAGATATCTTTGTGCCATGCTTGTGGTTCTAAGGATAAGAAAATTATTCGAAAAAATTATTCGTGATTATTAGAGTCGTATACAAAATCAAGCCTTTTTGGTAAATGAGCATATTTTGAGTGCTTCAAATACAAGAGCGAAACGATTAGCTATTCGAGTTCTAAACAAAAGCAGCATGAAATTAGTTGTAAAATCCGGATTGTTTTACGCTATCGAAATATTTGTCCCATTCGAATGAATTAAATAATAAAATGCGTTAGCACTTTTGGGAAATATTAGAATAATTTCATTTTAAGTAATAAAATTTTGGTCTCTTATTTCGTTTAGTAACATTTGTTTGCATAAGTGTCGAATTTTAATTACTGAGATATATCTTGAATTTGCCCGTAGATTATATCAAATTGATATGTGCTGTTACGATTTAAATACATTAAGTTCCGTATAACCTTATGATTGTTTTGAAAATTTTAGCGTATCACCCATTATCTCACTCTTTCTCTATTCATCCGACAGCTAAGTTCTTTTTTTGCATGTAAAAATGTCGTAAAACAACAATTTCAAAATATATGCATGTACATACGCACAGCTTGGAAAAACGTGAAAATAACACGCACAAAAAAAGACTTAAATAACTCAACGAAAATATTCTTGTCAGTGTGGAAAAAATTGTGCCACAAAATGTTGGTTATAAGAGCTGGATTTTCAGTTGGTAAGTAATATATATACATATATATATATATATATATATATATATATATAGCAACAACGATACTAAATGTAACAATACAAACAGAGAAAAGCAGTTTAAGGCAAATTCTTTTTGCAGCTTAATATACATATATATACGCAATGCACACACAAGGTATATATATGGATGTAAATACGTTCGCTTCAAAGCTTCGTGCAGAAAAAAGCGTGAGGGAGTCCAAAGAGCCAGCGGAAAGAAGAAGAGTGTGAGAGAATAAAAAGGAAAAAAAATTTAATAAAAACAGTGCAAGTGAAAAAAGACAAGACAACGTGGACTATTTAAAAAACCATAAGAGAGAAAGAAATTTAAATACTATCCAACAGCTATTGCCACCGTTGCTACCAACTGCCCTCAAAACATCATAAAATGCAGATAAGCTTAAGTTGCTTATTTGCAACAACAACCGCCCGCTCCACTTGAATATTAATATTGTCATCATAATTGGCTGCGTTTGTTTTCTTTTTCTTTCATTTTTTTGACGCTGCTGTTGACTTCTCTTTTGCTCCGGCTTATGTCTATTGTAATTTCAGAACGCAATCAGGGTGAAAGCAGAAGTAAAGTGGCTTTTTTCTCATTTTTTTTTTTTGGTTTTTTAAAATAATGTTAAATGCGAATGGTCATTATCAGTGTGACCATTCAAGAAGTGGAGAAATAGTAGCTGGAAAAGCAAATGGAAAAATAAGAAAAACAATTTTAATCGTCAGCTAATTGTGTCAACATAAATTTCAAACTGTATATATATTCGGAAATTATGCTGAATATGTAAAAGGCAAGAAAATAATAATAGTACTATTTGTTATTGTGTTCAGTTGAGTTAAGATTTTTCTTTATAAGAGACATACAAAACGAATGACGCAAAAATTAGTTTATAGGATTTTAAAAATGTTATTATGATTGCTATGGGAAAGTGTTTATTTCAAGGCTTCAAGTATCTGAAGCAGTAACACGAGAGGTATAAGAAATCTGTTGCCATACGACAATTATGAAGCAGACAGATGTAAAATCAATTTCAATTGCAAAAACTTGCCCTTTGTGCACGTTACCTTACGGGCACTATTTGCTTTCGTTTCACAATGGTGATCAGAGCTCTCTTATCTCTTGCTTCTCTGCAGGGTACTTGCAATAGAAATACCTGCGCATTCGTGCAACACAGCCTACATTACGCGGATAGTTAAGAGCGTCGAGAATATTAGACACACATCGTTTATTTTGCTTCGCTGTTGTAAGGAAATGTATCAAGAGGGTTTTCTAGTAGCCAGAGCAAATTGTTAATTGTTCATTAAGAAGACATAAGAAGAAGGCACGGAGTCACGTCTTGTAGTTGGAAAAAAATTCGTTGGAGAATCTTATAAGAAGTTCGTTATGGATAGAGCGAAATTATTATTGACATTGAATGCAATTTGCTTGCAGATATCTAAAGCAGCGAACTTATTATCGGCAAATGGCTTCATTCCACTTTTCCGCAAATTATAGTAATAGCTCACGAGTAGACCGAATTGTCGTGAGATTATCGATCGCTAATTGAATAATGGTATCTCCTTAAGTGAGGATTGACAATAACACCCGTAGCTTGGGCAATAGCAGAACAGGTTACAATTGTGCGCTAATTTCAACCGACCTTCAACTTATGATTGATAATAGATATTGATCGGAGGTTATCGTTATATTTTTTAGAATCATGTAAATATTATGCAGGATTGAATTTTTGTTATACTGATGGATCTAGAATTATTTGCTGATTCGATTAAATTTGTCTCACTATTGCTGTGTTCGACCTATAATTCGCAATTTAAGAGACATATTAAAGAAAGTTGATACACTTGCATGTTTGGACCAAGAGCGAATACTATTGAAAGTGGATTGGAGCGCTGCCCATATAGTGCTCAATTGAAATAACTGATTATATGAAAAAAATTTAAATTATTAATATCTCTCCATAAAACTCGACAGAAATTAGTGTTTTAGCATATAAAATAAATGTTCATGATAAAGGTTTGATTAATCTGAACGAATTTGGACCTTGCAGATCATTTTTTTATCCCGCACTTATAGAAAAGCCTATAAAAGGTAAGCCTTTCTTTGGCAACAAACTCTAATTTGTAGACACTTCTTCTGTACAAAGCTTTGAAGAAAAGGTAAATAAGGAAACAATGTATAATTTTTTACGAAAATAAGTTAAGGATTATATTAGCAGAAGCAAGGTAAAGTATTTAAAGATTAATTCTGCATGACTACTTGTGTATGTAAGAAGTTTTTCAGATTTCCAGTACAATACAAGATAAGTTTAGCCGACTGACATATTACATTTGTAGTAAACGAAACAAAATTATCAAAAGGTCCTTTACGATCAATATTTAATTATTGAATAAATTTTTACGAATTAAACATTCCTTAGTTTCTATTGAAAATGATACCTTAGTGAATTTACTCTTATCAAATAACATATCTTCCTGATATAATATTGATTCCTTATTAGGATTAAGTTTAATTGTACAATTGAAGGATAAAGAATTATGTTTAGCTATACATATTACACCATATATTAGTTTAGCTTTTAATAGAGTTAATTATATCTGTCGAGACGTAAATTAAGATTAATTATTACGAACTTTACATGCAAACGTAGTTTCTTGTTTTTTCATTTGTGTTTACTTACATATTGGAGGAGGAATTTATTATAAGTCATATTTATTCTCATCTATTCAGTTAATATAAGCAATTAATGTATTTTTAGTAATAGCAACAGCATTTATGAGGTTTGTTCTACCTTGAGGACAAATATTTTTTTGAGGAGTCACTGTCATAAATCTATTATCATATGATTTAGTAAAATGAGTATGATGAGGATTTGCGATGGATAATTTTACCTTAACACGATTTTCTCTCTCTTATTTTTTTTTACTTTTTCTTGTTTTAATAACAACAATAACTCATTTAACATTTCTTCATGAAATAGGATCTAATAA
Source organism: Glossina brevipalpis (assembly GCA_000671755.1). Classification (NCBI taxonomy): domain Eukaryota; kingdom Metazoa; phylum Arthropoda; class Insecta; order Diptera; family Glossinidae; genus Glossina; species Glossina brevipalpis. The sequence goes on from KK351033.1 coordinate 1,439,110, forward strand.
TTGAACTGGAGTAAACTAAAATATCGATAAAATTATATTTCATCCTTATTTCACTTATAAAGATATTGTTGGTTTTATTTTGATATTGGTTTTAACTTATTTTAATATTGATTGCTTAGTATCCTATAATTAGTTGTTAAAGGAGTTAAGTAGTTACTTATGACTACATAAATACAAATGACGTAAACTCCAATTTAATGGTAATTGAAAAAAAGGAATCGGACTTCCAGCATTAGTTGTAAAGAAACAACAAAAAAACTTTCTATATATATAAATAGACTGTTGGAGGTTTATTTATTTAAATACTTATTTCCTTTTTTATTTATTTATTTGTTTTTTGTAATCAGAAATACGCGTTGGGCAGTGGAATTAATGTTTTATAAGTTCTCAATCTCTAGTAAAAGCAACAAATGCACCAGCTTATTTTCCATCACATTCACATTTCAATTGTTTTGAATGAACCAAAACAATTACAAAAAAAAAAAGAAAAGTACTAGCACTAATAGCAATAGAAACAGTAAAAGCATTCTAATACACTCGCCTTGCTGTGTGAGTATTAAAGAGGAAAAAGAAAGTGTTTCAGAGAAAAAGCAACGAAAAGGAAAAACAAAAGAAACGAAATGACAGCAAGCTGCTCCTGCTATCATTACATGCTTATCTACGCGCACACATACAGACATATAAACACAAAGAACAGTATTAATAAAACGAGACATTTGGCTTAAAAACTTGTGTGATGATGTTCGAATAACACACAGTAACAGTTCAATTTAAACTTTTACCCAACAGTAAATCAGCAAAAAAGTAAATTTAGAAAAAAAGGAGAAGAAAATATGAAAAAGCGGAAAAATAGACCATTGAAAATATTGTATATATATAATATATAAAATTACTACAACAAATATCTAGATTGAGTCTATCTATTAAAGGCGAGCACATATGCATATAAACGTACAGACCGTGGCTATACAGTAGAAAAAACAAGTAATAGCATAAGCTTTGTGAAACACATGCATCATCTTCATCAAGCGAACTGAAACAAAATGATATTTTCGTTCGGACAACAATAGCAAACATTCTGAGAGATGAGTAAACGGAAGTGTGAACAGAGTCGGTGGGAAATCTATAAAAGAAACTGAAAAGTGAGAAAAATAAAAAAAAAAAAAAAAGAATAAGGGCAAATGCAGCAACGCAACGCATCCTCGAGCTGTTTTATCTAACTTAAGAAGAAAAAATTTTAGAAAAATAAAACTATAAAATAACGCCGTCAGCCACCAATACCGAAATGTCATTTCGAACATACTTGCTTTGCACTCTGTCATATTATTTCAAAGCTGAACACAAATCCAACTAAAATAAATATGAGATAAAAAGAAAGAAAACCAAATATGAATAAGTACTTTCGTTTCAAAATGAATCTCTTCTCAGTGAAGGTAAATATTACTAAAAATCGCAGATAAGGTTTGAAGCAACTTTAGAATAAGTTTTCATGCAACTCTGATAAGTTACTTAACTATCGAAGAAATTTATGGATGGAAAAATTGCGTGCAAAGTTTTAGTTTCCGGTATTTATAGTTGCGCCCTTAAGAGATCAAAAAAAAAAAAGAAAAAAAAAAGGAAACGAATAAACAGATGGACATAGCTAAGTTATTTTTGCATTACAGTTTGACCAAGAAAATTTCTTTTTTAAAAACTTTCTGATGTTTATTTCCGAACGTTACGGACGGATGGATAAAATTAGTTTACCTTATCCTTCTTGCTAAAAAGAAACTTAGAATCACTACACTTGTATATAAATATATTTTATATTATAAAAATCTTGCATATGAAGAAGGAAGAGACATTAGGCAAAGAGGGAAGTGAGAGATAGAGAGAGAGAAAGGAATGGGAAACGTACAATCAAATCTAAAGCGGGGATGGACGCGAAAGCATAGAGCAGAAAAATGAGACCTTAACAAAAGTTCATCTACAATTGAAATAAATTAATTTCTGCCATTGTGTTCATACGTACACTTGCAATTGAAGCAACAACAATAACACCAATCATTCACATGCTTACACTTTCGCATACACAAACATTGGCGCATATGTTTGGGAATGTTGGTAAATTTTATGCGGTGCTATCAAATATTTTACGTTGTTATATATTCTGGTACAGTAATTTTTTTGTTTTTTTTTTTTTTTTCTTTGCTATTTATAATGCCCACCAGAAACATTATAAAGTACATTCATGATAACGGAGAAATGCTAAATGGCTTTCATAGTATCGGTGGTCTCGTTTGCCTGTCTGTCTGTCTGCCCATCCGTTATATTGCGCGTCCAACTGTCTTTGTCCGTATTATTATTATTATTTATCTGTGTCGTCTGCTTTTAAACCTCAAAAAGTTGCTAAAATTGAGATATTTTTATGTATTTATTCTGAATTATAACAGATTAAGTTTAGAGAATGATTGACATTACATCTGCGCGATCGAAACACATTATCTTAAAAAATATACAAATCTAGAAAATTTTTTCTATAATAAATTGCAATAGATGTGTGAGACATTAATATAACATATCTAGATAAGCATTCAAATATACGCGTTTTTCTCATATCACTTCTTACATAATTTTTTATCTATCTACCAACACCTGTTCAAGCTTGAGGCTATCGATATCAATATCGATACCCTTATAATAGTATGTATAGAGATTCATTTCAGTGTTATCAATCCCAATAGATTTAAAATTGAACAAAAAATGTTGGTGGGTATTCAATATTCGTTCATGTTGTAGAGTAAGTCACTTACTTACCTTATTTGAACTGTTTTATTTAACGCTCACACATATGTTTATATAAGCAATCGCAAAAGATCGTTACATTTGGACTTGTTAGTTTGCATTTCATTTTCTCGGGTGTATGTTTGTGTTCATGTGTTTCACGTTCAACACATGTAAAAGTTTTCACGTTTGCTCGCCAGCTTTTCATTTTTTATTACATTTTATTTTTTCTCGCTGCAATAAGCAAACATGCATACACATAAGCATAGAAGCACGCACCTGCATACAGATGCACATAAACAATGTACGTACGTATGGATGTAATTACATTGAAATTGCACTTTAAACTTTTGTTCGTACTTAGTTGGCATTGTTGGTGTTGTTGTTGCCGTTGGTTTTTATTCTTCTTACAATTCGATGTATTGTTATTGCTGTTGTTGTAATTTTCGTAGCTTGTGCTGTTATCGAATCAGAGAGAAATAGAGAGAGAGAGAGAGAGAGAGAGAGAGAGAGAGAAAGATAAATATATATGTATATATATATATAAAGAGAGAGAGAGAAAGAAGAAAGGGCAAAAGAGCATACTAAGAGGCGCTAGAGTATGAAAGTGAATTTAAGCTCGCATATACATAAAAACGTATATTCACACACACACACACACACACACACACACATGTGTATGTATGTGTGTATGTATATATAATAAACAGAATTCAAAGTGTAAATTAATTATTTAATGAGTAGAAAAGTTTACATTTTTGCATTATTTTTTTTCTTTTTTTAATTTATTTGTTTTTTTTTATGTATTTTTAGTTAGAAAGTGTATACAATTTTTGCATTTGTAGCTGCTGAAATTGATGAGCATTCAATTTTAAATTAATTAAGCATAAAATGAGTATCAGGAAAAGAAAATATAAAGGAGCAAACGGCAGCGTAGAAAGAGAACGGAATTCCAGTCTAATATAAACTTTTATAAACTTATTTATGTTTAATAATAAAATATGCGGAAGAAAAAGCTTTTTTATTTTTTGTTTGGGATGAATTAGCGACTTGTCTGATTGATTGAAAGTTATTTCGTATGTAAAACACAACAATTTTTCGAAAGATGTTCGTCTTATAGTTACGTATGTAAACCATTCATAAGGATACGACAAACAAAATATATAGTTTACCGATGATAGATTAACGCATAGCAGAAACCATTACATGTGAATAATTCAAATTCGTTTTAAATTCTTTCAACTGTTCTTCATTTTTCATTTTTATTAGCTATTTGATGAAACCAAAGACTTGTCCTCATATGAAAAATAACATTAAATATTTCTCAATAAAAATCGGGAAAGACTGATATTTTGACATTTAAAATAAATATAGAAAATTCAGGTCGAATGGGACCATTTTCTTAACCACCTCTCATATAATTCATCCTACGGAAAGTAAACCTTTATACGACAAAAGATCTAAGAAGAAAATTAGATTTACCAAATTTGGACCACATCATATTTTGGCCCATATCAAGTTTACGGCCGACCTTCATTAAATATCTCATATAAAAACTATGCCTTTGTAAAAAAAAAAAAATATAAGTTATGGTGTTTTGTCATGAAAGTAGATGAAGATTTATATTAGAAGAAGAAATGTAGCGAATTTAATAGACGGTTCTGTCTCATATTTCTAATTGTCTAATAACAGATATCCTATTAAAAGGAATTTCCTCTTTCATAGATTTTGTCAAATTTGTTGCAGTTGCATTTTATCAGTTTGTGATTTTCGTAACAATATATTGCGGGACACAGGCATATAAATGCAATGCAGTGTCCAAAGTCAGGCAAGTACTGTTATTTACGCGGTTACGAATGCAAAATCATGCATTCCAATAATGAAAGCTCTATTTAAGTCGGTCCACAAAGTGATAGCCAATACTATTTGGCACGCAGCGCATTGAACTAGTTTTGAAAAAGCTCAATTTTGCTTCTCATTATTTTATAGATTTAACCAAAAATGAAATTAGTGTGATTGACCAAAAAACGCAATCATCTGATATTATGCTGTGTGATCGTTTTGTGCTTCTAAAGTTAAAATTATGGATGCGTGATCGAGTGCGGGCACAATTGTGTTGGAATCAATATGGCCTAATACAGCGTTAACCAGTTCGTGGTCCAGATGTGGAAACTTTGTTTCAGTCACATATATAAAACAGAACTGCCATCCGAGGCATCATGTATTTAGCGCAATGTTTGCCGCTTTACAATATGGATCTTTTAATAACCGCTGAACGTGTTTAAGTAATAAAAGCTTACTACAAAAATGCTAGTTATATAATAGGTAAGTTTCGTAAGCAGGTTATAGTTGACACAAGCGTCCATTTGAATCCACTATAAGCAAAACTCTGAAGAAGTCTGAAGAAATTGAATCTGTAACAGATTTGTTAAGGTCTACACATCATTGAAACGCGCGCTTGATCGAAAATATTGATCCTGTTACTGAAAGTGGCAAAGACCGTGCGCACAGTATTTGGGCCTATCTTACGGCACATTACGGTGTATTTTGCATTTGAATTTGCATCTCTATCCTTACAGAATTCAACTAATAAAAGAACTGAACCCTACCGACTATTTAATGTGTAGAAGATACGCCGATTATGTACTCGAACAACAGGGTTTCGATGACGACTTTGCGCATCGGAATGTCTTCAGTCTTCAGTGATGAGATTCATTTTTTGCCTGATAGGTAGGTCCGCAAGCGAAGTCATAGCATCTGGAACAGTAAAAATGCACAAGTAATTGTCGAAACGTCATTGCATTTCCAAAAACTCACTAGACTTGGCTTGGAGGCGTGATAGGCCCGTACACAAATCATCAATTCTGAACGGCAATATTGTTGAGTTGGTAATAAACTCCAAAATTAAGATGATTGAATATTTTTCACAGTAATCAAAAGAGAGGCAGTCCAAAGTTGTAACTTGTTTTTGTAAACATGTCACTGTACTGCGCATTCCTCTTACTATGTGTAATGGAATACTTTTAGCATTGACATTGCGATCTTTTCTATCCATTCTGTTACCATTCAAAATAGTCTTCGGGTATGTTCTGAAATTTGAAACAAACAATACTTACGCTGGCTTGTTACGTTTAGTTTATCATTGGTTATGCCTGAGATTACATCGAATAGAATAATTGTAAATTCATACATAATATGCGATCAATGTTTATATAACACTCGTGCATAACGTTTGTCGGGTGAAACGTTATACAAAATATAATGTGAATTTCAATACTGAAACGTTTCTCTGTAATGTTTAGTTTGATTTAAAAGCTTAAACGTGAAAGAGAATGCATTTATATTATTTAATTGAAATTGTTGCAAAATGTCATATTTATGTTTGTAACATATACGGGTATGTGGTTAATTTTTGTTTTAATGGTTTAATGCATTTCTTTTTTGCTTTACGATCCGTTAATTAATTGCAAACCAATAAGATAAATTATAAAACATACATAAATGTTGATACGTGTGCATTATTTATATATTTTATGTATTATTTTTCTTTTTTAAATAATTATTTAGAATCTAGTTATAACTGTTTTAAATTCTAAACACATACATAGGTAACATTTAAATATAACGGTTGATTACATTTGACGTTTTTGTAGTGTCATTTGAACAGAATCATAATCACATAAGTAAAAATACAATATAATGAGAATGCATGATACCCTACTACTCAAAATGTTGTCTTTGTAGAACGAAATGAGATAACTGTTCAGATAATGCAAACGACTATTATAACAATACGTGGGTATATCTTAACTTAACTTGAAAGTTAATAGTAAAGTGAATTGTCTTCAGTTTTTCATATGTGATCACGGCACAATTAAAATGGAATAAAATGGATATTCGGAACATACAATGAGTCTTGCACTGTATGATGCTTATCATCATCTGATAGTCGATTTAATTGTTGAGAGTGATCTCTTTTTTTATTTATATCAAAGTAATTCGGAAATTCCTTAGCAGAATTACTATTGAAAATGAATGCAGAAACTTTTTCATACGCCGCCGGATTGATTGCAATTGCTTTTTGTTAACTTTCAAACAATAAGCAAAAATATGAAACATAATTTTTGACTTTTTTTCCTGTTATTGAGGTAATTAATAAATCGATAAACAAAATAATGTAAACTAGGAATCTAGCTCTTCCATAGTCTTCAAGGTTTACAGGTGCAGGTCGAAAAGTGAACACAATGTAGGGGTCTTCGAGTATGCGTGGTAAACGAAGGTGACAATAATGAATGTCGTTTTTAAACTGATAATACATATATACGTATACGTGTTTCTATCATAAATTACCTGACATTTCCACTGTTGTAAAAACGAAATTCACTTTTCATGTTAAAGTTTGTTTTAAACAGTTTGGCTTTGATATGCGTTGGTTTTCAAAAATTGTTAATATTTTATGAAAATTGTTAAAATAATTGATACCCGTTCCATATGCTTTAACATGGGTGATGGGTTTGACCTAGCATCAGTGTTATTATACGTATGCATGAATTTTTCCATCACACTGCTGCTTTTCCCTTTTGACTGTTAATAAATAAATTTTTTTTTTTGACTAAAATGAGTGCAGATTATGTGTGCGAATATTTATAAGCAAAAAGGGAATATACTTTAAACTGCTTATTTTATTTCCTTCGTCTCATTCGCCTGTTCTGTGACTATAGAATATTACTTAACAGTTTCTGTCCTCTCTGTGAACCCCAAACGGTGTATATGTCTCGCGGTTTTTGTTGGGGCTCGTTTACGAAATTAATGTTTTTCGTTCCTTCCTTTACGGTTTGTATTTAACGGTGAACGTGCGTATGTGTATATGAAAGCAACAACTTTACAACTCTACGATTATCTCTGGTTCAGTATTCATTTAACTTTAATAAGCTTATTTTTATTTTCTGACTTCAAAGTTGTTTACAGCACACTAACCGCCCGTCATACAGCCGCAACAGCAACATCACCATTACATTTATGATAATCATACTGGCTTTGTTGTTGTTATTACTATTCTTCTTTTGCTGAGTTTTTCACAATATTTTTTGTGCGGCTGCGGGGGGTACTGAACGAAATGAACATTCTCTCATAAATGATGGTTATGATCACCACTTAACGTTGCAACAAAAACAATTTGCATATTAAACCTTTCACCGCAAAAAAAGAAGCAGTTAACAATAACAAAAATAACAACAACAATAAGAGGAATTAAAAGTTCAGCAGGCATGATATTGCTTGACTTGTGTACACAAGGCACGACGAGCAGAGAAGAGTATGAATGGAGTCAAATAGTGTTCTTTCCGATACATGTCGGTTTGTATAAGTATAAGCATGTGTATGCGTAATAATGACGATAATGAAGATAATAATGTTAATAAGTATTAAAGTTTACATATAAACACACTGGATGATGGTGCTACAAATGTAGACCTATGAGGCAAAACTTTACAAGTTCTTATGATTTGTTTGTTTAAATAGTTGACGCAAGCAATTTACCATAATCAACAATGCGTATATTTTATGGAGTCGTAGGTGCGCATGTTTAGGCGTTGCAAATACGAGACAAATTTTATATATCTTCGGTTGTGCGCAGTGATCTAATATATGCGTTAGATGCAAAACATCTTGACTCGTTTTGTTGATCTCACCGACGCACAAACTTGTTCACACCAATGAGACTTTACACGTATAATCATCATCATATCATCTCATAAAATTTTTAATTTTACAAAATTGACATACCGTGCGTATGAGTGCTTTGTGTGTAGACCTTTAGGTAATATCACTCATACGTATTGTCAATGTATATGCATCTGTTACGTATGTACTTTTAATAGCATATTTTCGTAATTGATATGACATGCCAGCCTCTTCTAATCTTCAAACCTATGGGTATTCGTTCTGCTCTCTCTCTCTCTCTCTCTCTCTCTCTCTCTCTCTCTCTTTCTAGTCGAGAGATTGTCAGATGAACAGCCTCTTAAATGAAAATAGTACTCTTCATATATTTGGGATTTTTTGAACGCCTTAGCATATTTGTGTTAAAAGCAAACAAATGAGCGAATGAATTTCAGTAACGTAGATAAGGTTTATGCTTTCCTGTATGCTCTGCAGCTACACCTACGTAAGCCATAAACTTTGTGTTGTTAAATATGTAAAAATGTATGTGAATGTGGTTATGCGGGTTTATGTAATAGTTTTTGGTATAATACAATAATCAGTTTAATTTGATTTAAATTTTATGATATTCTACCCAGAAGAAAATAACGAAAAGTTCAACTAACATTTTTTAATAATGAATTTTTTTTTTTTTTGCTTCAAAATGTTTATAAAAATAGCACGTAAACTTATTACCACAAAATGTGGGAAGAGTGAACAGTCAGGCTTTAAGTGATGGTTGGAAAAATTGTTGTAACAGTTCGTATATAAGTTGCAGTTTCCTTATTTTTTGTTACTGTTGTTGGTGTTCATTCATATTCTTATCTTTGTTACGGGTAATACTTTATTGTTGTTTTTGTTTTTGTTGTTACAATGATGGGGGTAGCAGAGTGTGCGTTTCTTTTTTGTTTTTTAAAATTTTTTTTACGCTTTTGCTTGTCTTTCGTTACTTTAATGTGTTTTGAATTTTGTTGTTGTTATCACTGTTGCAGTTTTCTGCTCACTTAACAAGTTAAAGCGATTTTGTTGTTGTTGTAATTGTAGTTGTTCTTGCTGCTGCTACTGCTGCTACTTCGTTTGTTTTTGTTGTATTCGGTTTTAGTTTCAGTTTCAGTCCCATCTCTGTATCTTTGTTTGGCTTACGGTTTACTGTTTAGCTTTTTGCTCTACTCTTTATGTTTTTCTGGTTCTGTATGTTATAACTATTTCTGTTTCTGCTGCTGTTATTGTTGTGGTTTAGTTTTTAGCTTCATTGTTTTATCGCTATACGGACACTTATGAGTGCCTACAACGTGTGTATTCTTTATATGTTGTTGTTGCTATTGCTGTTTTCTCTTATATTTCTTTCACATAGTTTTAGTTGCATCATGCTGTTGCTAATGTTGACGCTGCCATTGTTTGCGGTGGCTTATGATGATGATAATAATAATGATTACGATAATCATGATAACGATGATCATGTTACCTTTTATGTTGGTTGTCGTTAGTCGTTGTAGCGGTTGTTGTTACTGTGTTGCTTCAACTTCCGCCAACGTAGTAAATATATGCTTAAGCCCAAACACACACACACACACACGCACGCACACAAACATGCACTGTAACATGTTTACCACAAGATTTTTGCATTAATATTTCTTCGTCTTTTTCTGTATATTTGTATATGTATAAGTGCTTGTACACGTACGTTTATGGCGGGTTTCCGTGGTTTAGCTTGGATTTCTTGTGCATTTCCTTTAAATTGTAAAAGTTTTTACCTTTTTTTTATCATTTCTTTTTTTTTTCATTTATTTATGCCATACCAAATCCAAAATCATTTAATTTTATGGAATAATAAAAAAAAACTGAAATCTGAAGATTTAAGAAAATTTTTCAAAAATTAATTGAAACTACACAAGAATTAATGAAATTCATTTACTTTTTTGTTGTTATGGCTGAATATACTTTAGGGACCAAATTTCGTATAGATTGCCTTCCACGTCTGTGTGTTTGCTTGTTATACGTATAAGATTTGAATAATATGTTTATGTCAAGTATTTATAAATACAATACAAACAATAAATTCCTACAAGAATTTAAGTAATATATGCGTATAAATAAACAAATATAAATGTAAATGCATTTATGGATACACATATGTATGCACATTTATACACACGCGTCTCAAACAATTGAATTCGATTGAATAGAATTGAACTATGCAGTCAATCTTTCCGTCAGTCATATATAGAGACTCCCTCTGTTATAATAAGAAGTAACATGAAACGACATAGATTTGTAAATTAGTTTCAATCACTTAAATTACAACACAAGCAACAATAACAAACAAGTCACAATGAAAACAATAACAGCAACAACAAGTAGAAATTGCAATTAAACTCTAAAACATCGAAACATAACAATACAGCAAGACTAAGCAAACGGAAGCGGAACTACTGGCATCGTACAATTGCATAAATAAAATACAAAATGCACACAAATAGCAACAGACAGAGGTTAGTAGGAGGATTTCATTAACCTCTCACGAGTTCCTTTCTGCTTCGGCTTTCCTTTCTCTCTACTTCCCTTTCTCTCTCTCTCTCTCTCTCTCTTTTTACTTCTTAAGTAATTCGCAAGGCACTATATTCCAGGACCACAGATTCTCATACACATCGAAAATGACATTACAACAGTTTAGTAGTGTTGGAATCAAATCTAAAACATACTTGTACTTAGTTGCTGTATTTTTGCTTTTGCTGTTGCTGTTGCTGTGCCATTGTTACATGCAGGAGATAAGCAATAAGTAACTGTGAGTTATGACTGCCATTATTTTTATATAGGGAGACCGAAACGAACAGCTCTCAGTCACAGACATTGACAGGATTTTAGTAAAAAACGAATAAGCAGAGGAAGAAGAAGCAAAAGAAATGCTAAACCAAAGCAAAAAATTTAAAAAAAAAAAAGAAAGAAGAAAAAACGCAAACAATTCATGCTGCTGTGCAGAGAGAGGTAAATTTAATGCTGCAGTTGCACTCAGGCCAGGCCGCGAGTAAGGAAGACAAACATAAAGAGGTGCCATTAATGTAGATATGAAAGTTTGTTTTTTGTGTGTAAAGTAAATGAATGTGAGTGGGTGTTGTCGTATGCGGACGCCGTGATTTGTTTGCCAGTTGGCGTATGCTTACACAGCCATGAAAAAGTGAAGTAATAACAGTCAGCATGGCTGAACGGTTGTAATAGATGGATAAACGTGTATAAGTGTATAAGTATTCACATAAAACAAAACAAAAAAAAAACAAAAAACAAAAAACAAAAAAATTAAAAGAAAGTCAACCGACAAACAAACTCAACGACAATTCGCATCGACTTGGTTAGTAGTAGAGAAGTCTCGCTATTTTTGTATATGTGTACATGTTCATGTATTGTGTGCTCGTGGATGAAGAGTGAAAAACAAAAAAAGCAAAACAAACGTAATTAGGGCAAAACTGTAGCACTTCCTGTTGCCAATACAATACAAATTGGCAACTAGTGAAAGAAACTGGAAATTACTCGTAAGGGAACAGAAGGGGAAACACCGATATTGAGGGAGAAAAGTAAAGACAATGTAAATAAAAAAAAAAATATTTCGCAAAATAAATAAAATTTTGCTGGCAATTTAAGTGTTAACTCTGAACGATTAAGATGAACTTACGGAGGCTCTTGTGTTAGATTGTTTATATACAGTCAGATCAAGATTTTAAGATCACTATTATACGTAGGGGTAGTTATTCTATTAACTATAATAGAAATTAACGCAACGGTTACTACGAATTTATTACACCGTACTAAGTCAAAATACCATATTTAACTAACGTTAATTTCCTAAGGCTAAAGAGCACATATTTTTAGTCTTTAGGATAAGAATCTCTCAGCTTCTTAATTCATGCAACAACGTGTCGCTTCAATGCGAAGTTTTCAATAATCACAAATTGTTTTAAAAAATACAATTTCTTTGCATAGTTCGAGCCCTGTGCTATGTGCTATGTTTTCTTGATAGTTATGAAGGTTAAGTTTAATTATTTGTTATGCAAAGGAAAACAATATTTCAATTTCTTTATGGCAGGGTTAGCGAATTAATCGATCAAATAGTCATATGAGTAGTGTTTAGACTCTGTGTTGATTTAGAGATACGTCCCGCTATTGTTCACAATTATAAAAATGAAATGGTTAAGTTTGGTATACATGTCACCTATTTCATAGTAATGAATCAAGTTTTTCTATCCCTGATCCTGAGCTCTTAATCACGCTAAGCAACTATCGATAGTTTGTTCTATTACTTTTCGGCGGGTATTGAAGATTTGACTTAGGGTTTGTGGTTTTTTAATAATTAGGGTTTTTTAATAATTTTTTCATCTGATTACATAAATTATTTTGATTAAGTTAGTATAGCTGCTGCGAACGAATAATCACTTTCTGGCTTGTCCGTTAAACAATTCTAATGCAGAAGAATGAAACTTCAGAAGATCTTGTACTAGTGAATGGATTAATCATCGTTTAAGATAAGATATGTTTTGGTTTTTTTATTTTTTTGTTATGAATATCTTATGCTTATTGACTTTGCAAATCAATTAAGTGTACAATTTTTAATATTTGAAAAATCATTATAAGCGTTATCACGAAATCAACTTTGATGATGCGGTGTAAATAAGTGAGATACATTTAAATCTGGTCTTGACTTCTTAAGTAATTTATAGTAATTGATTCATTCATTCATTAAGAGCATACATTGCATACACAAAGTTATAAAGAAGATAAGCTAAATAATATTGGGCCTTCAAGAGTTCATTTTATTTATTCATGTTAATTTCATACACACTAGTTGCAATGATAATATGTCGACTAAATAAGGTCATCTCTAGTTTTAGGCTTAATATTTTTTAAACTAAATATTTACATATGTTCGTGTGTGCGTTTGTGTATTAAAGATAAATTGATTTAAGGGCATCCCTTCATTATTTGCTATTCAAACTTACACAATAAGAAATACTTTAATTGTGCTGCCAGATGTCATACGCATATGACTTACAAAATGTGCGTATATTTGGTTTTTGTTATTGTTTTTGTTGTTGTTGTTTTTGCTGATTTTCATTTACGTTGTATTCTCTTTTAGTAGATATTTTCTAAAGGTACATACACATAGTAACACACACGCATATGTACATATACAGTCACAAAACACAGTAATACAAACATATGTATGTAGATATATATATATATATACATATATATATATACATATATATATATATATATACATATATACACATACACACGATGCGCACTGCACACAGCAGGTGTTGAAAACAACACAGATAAATTGGAGCTGTATGTCTATGTGAAGTTCTGGGAAGTGTACGTTTTTGTGTATTTATAAAAGACTATACAATGCATGCAAAAATCATCATTCTTTGTCAGACATTTTAAACTTTTGCAAATAGATAAGTGTGAATGTCTGTGTGTTAGTATATATACCCGAACTCTCATCTATCTATCACCGATCGCTGTATCTACAGTATAGATGTGGGTTAATGTGATGGATATGTTTTCAAGTACGTGTGCGGGGGCGAATGCTTATATGTATGAATAGGTATTGTGTTATAAGTCAATACAAAAATTAACACACTTACAATGCTTATAAGGCTTATGCTGATGATGATGCCAATGATGACTTGGTTTTTGTTTCTCTTTTTCCATCTTTTGTCGTTCCTTTCTGTATGTGTGAATGTGGTGAATAGTCTGAATGATAAGTTTAAGGCATAATGTAGAATTAATGTTAATGGCAATGGTGTTAGGTGTCTATACGTTATCATTATTTCCGCATACTATTGCTGTTGTTTGTATTTGTGTCTTTATTGCTAGTGTGTTGTTATTCTTATTGGCACACCTCACAATAGGCTTTTATGAAACATCACTAACAGTCAATTGTTTAGTGAGGTCTCTTCTGCGACAGTTTGCTTGCTTTCTGTGTCTGTTTACTTTCTAATGATGTCGTTGCTATTCCCGTTGTTATTCTTCTTCTTGCCTTCTTGTTTTTTGCTGCCAAAGCTTAAGTTTATCTAAATGACTGTATTATTCTATGTTGTGTTGCGTTGTTTGGATTGCTTATAAAACATATATATATATATATATGTATACAAATATATGCATACCTGTTCCTTGTGATGAGCAGGAAATGTTGAAAACTTTTGTTGAAAACACACAAATTGATTTCGCAATTACTTCCGTTTTTTAAACTACACAAGTACACACACACACACACGTATGTATACTTACAATATGTACATTGCTAGCATATGTGTAAGAAAATTGTATGTGTTGACAGATAAACACACACATAAATATAATTATATATATAAATGCGCAAATTTGTTAGGAAAACTTTTACCACAATAACGACAACAATGACAACAATTTACTTTATATGAAATTTACAAATTTAAAATGTATTTTACATGAGTGAACATTTGCAAATATACATTGCCTGTATCTATAGATTAACTAATCGAGAAAATATTGAGCCGAATTGTAAGGGCCATCGTTAGTTAGCTTGAAATGTTAATGTGTATGGATATAATAAATTTAAATGAATATTGGAATGATAATATCCTCGAAGTCTTTAAACTTTTTAGACTATCTCATTACATTCATTCACTTGTATATACGAGTGTATATTCTTATGCACATAGGAATTGTGAATTTTATTTTAGACCTTATGCGGCCATACGTTCGAGAGTATGTTGGCAATTTTCTGTTTCCATCACTTTTTGTGAAGCTCAGCAAATTCTTTTATTCACCAAGTCTTCGCTATCATTCATATAACTGTTTCGGTAAATTCTGAATATGTTGATTATCATATATTTCTCTGCCTCTTCCTCACACACACACACACACACACGCATGTATAAATGTATTCACATCTGTTTATATTTTGTTTAGTGTGGTTTCTTTAACAGTCTACATTTTGAAAGCAACTAACGGATATTACTAAGATTTTTAATGATGTTCTGTTTTGTTGATTTGAAGGAAACTTTGGAGATTTACACGAAAAGAAATAAAATATTTTTTATATGCTTTATCTTATAACATTTTGTTAAATTGGATTCATTATATATGCATTCACTGGTGTAAATGTTTACGTGCAGGTTTGCGTATGCACTTCCGCTCTTCACTGATTGCTCAGTTTTCTTTCGTTCCGCTCACATTTACAAAACGCATAAATGTTCCTCAACGTTTATAATTTATGTGCTATTATCGCTTTACCCACACACAAAGCATACAGTCCGTTATTAACGGAACAACTGTGGCTAACAAAAAACGCCAAACCTCGAGTCCACTGATAGCAAAGTGCTCTTTTTGCCTCTCAATATGTCTTTTAGTCTCTATCATGTCTATGTTTATGTACGTATATATGTATAGAAGTACGCGCATATGTGTGCAACCAGAAGCAGTTAATATTACGCACCTATAAATGTATATATGTACATAATACGAATTTTTGCACACAATCGTGGTCAGATATATATATATATTTGTGTGTTTATGCATACATATATATATATATATATATATTTGTATAGATACGTGTTTAGTGTTGTATTATGAATATTATGCTTAAGGGAGTCGTGTTACTACCTCTATGTATGTAACGTGTATATCTGCTTTAATATATATACGTATACATTCATAAATATCTATAAATATGTATGCGCTCTAACTTTTGTTTGTGTAGTATTTAACGATATGAAAGAATTATGGCAAAATGATGACATGAGTTCTCTAGTTGTGTTTATATTTTATTGTATATATCGTTGTTGTTGTTTTGGTTGTTGTTGCTGTTCAATGTACGTAATACCGGAGATTTTGATGAATGGACACAGGATGTAGTTTGAATATAAAAGTCATAACAATATTTCAGGAAATTCACTCTCCTCTATATGATACAAATAATAAACGATAATACAGTTTATTAATTTGCCTAAAAAAGCACATTTTAAGTAAATTGGCTTAAAATATCAGATTTTTGGGTTTTCATCGACCGACACATATACGAATATGTGTCAATCTGCAATGATTTCACTAAAGATTAATTGTTTATAGAACCATCAGTAAAGGTTCAACTTTACGTACAGCATCTAAAAGAAATGGTTTATACAGAGAATCTTTAGTATAATGAATATAACAAAATATGATTTTAAAATTTTGATTTAGAAAGTAAAGTTTCGAAACGAATTTGTTATTAAAAACATTCATAAAATAGTAGAAAACAAAGATATTTTATATAACTTTTATAAATCACTCATACATGGAGTCGTAAAAGAAGTTGAGTTTACTTCCAAGCCATATGATTTTGTGTATCCAAGATTCAAACCAAATAAATCAACAAATATGCAATGGCTTTCTTAGGCATTGAACGAATAATTGTGAGTTAACAAATTATTGATAAACTAAGTGAATAAATGATTAGATTAATCGGAAGAAAAAATTGTCCACAAGTGTCCACAATTATTAAAAGAACGTTTAGCTACAAAGAATTTTCAGATGTATGTGTCCTGTTTTTAAACTTACTTTTAGAATAAACCAAATCCTTATTAATAGTTCTTCCCTTTCTATGCATTCCTTGACAATATGACTGAAACATATTCTTTAGGTAAAGTATTGTTTTAAGTTTTGAGTGAAAATCAAAACGCGCTTATGTTTTCGTGTTCCTACAGGGTTCTCTGTGCACGAAGACCTTGCTGATAGTGCTGCCATGACAGCAGACGCCGTATTGTTGGCGGGAAATAAATAAATATGGAGCATGCCTTATACTTCTGAGTGGGTATCTTTCGAAAATTGTGAGCATAATATTCAACTTCTTCGCTCTCCGAGCCTATAATGCATTTTACGCATGCCCACGAGAAAATGAGATAAAGATGGAGAGAATCCATTTACGTATTATTTAACTTTCATCCCCAATAAGTGAAAATAGTTACTTTGTCGTAATATTTTTGTATATATTGTAACTCTGTAGGAAAAATGGTGGGAGCGAGAGTTTCATGTGTGTCGGAATTTTTGTAAAACCACTGACTATGGACTGCCTTTACCTATATATATAGTTATGTTTGTGTGTATGTGTTTTGAGAAAGTAGTTTATCAAAATAATGTTCGATTTTTATTGTTGTTGTTAGCATTGTTAAAAAGAATGAGTTGAGAGTGAAGTCGTGGAAGTTAGCGCTGAAACGGAAACTGTTCGTATGTGTTGGAAATGGTTGAAAAATTTCATTACGAATCTCTATGTTTATATAAGTATAGGTTTTGCCTTACATTTTATGTTGTGTCTGGAACACATTGACGCACACAGAACAATGTCAAGTTGATAATTTTTGTTTGTGTCCTATGTTTTAGACAAACATACGATATTAAGTAGGCGAAAAATAAATTTTGAGAATTATTTTTTTGTATGAACAATCAGAATTTTGAAGTTCTTACTTTTGTCCAATTTCGCGTTTATTTTTCTTTTTTTTCTTTTAGCATTCTAACTTGCAAAAACTGCACTACCTTTTTTTCTTCTAATCTTCCTTCTTTTTATCTTCGGACTATATCTACAATGATTGATTATCAGTTAACTTTTAGAGTATGTTGTTTTCAAGTTTAAATTTTAGCATTTCTTGTTGTGTAAATCTTTGTAGTAATAACAGCAAACGTATTGAAACTCGTTTAATGCTTCATTAGTTCACAATTTATCATAACATCTGCGCTTTGATACCAATTCTCTTAAACAGTCTCTCCTTTACCCAAACTACTGACAATTAATATCTACCACATTATAAAATTTTGATTACTGGTCCTGTAGACTTGCCAATTAAATGTTGGTGTTAACTTTAAACTTTTTTCATATTTGATTTTTTATGTAAGGTGTTCTTTTTTTTTTTTTTTTTTTTTTTTTTTTTTTTGAATAAAACGCAACTCAAGCCATTTTGAGCTGAAATGAACTTTGTATGTGATATTTGTATATTAGCAAGTTTCTATTTTTATTACCTGTCTGTGATTATGTTCTCTATATAAAATTTTTGATAATGTTTAGGAAAATTTTGAATTGAAAAATACGCTTGATATTGTTTCTTGATTTCTAGAAGAAATTTTTCGATGTGGCATCTCTAAATATTGTGTCGCTTACTCATTTTATTGTTTGATGTTATTTTTCTGAGCACAGTGAGAAAAAGAGTGAAAGAGAAAGAAGGAAATGGAGAGAGAGAGAGAGAGAGTGATAGAGGGAGGGAGAGAGAGAGAGAAAGCGACAGAGAGCGACAGAGAGAAGAAGAAGAACTGATATGACAGATAGAGAGAGAGATAATAAGACAGAGAGAAAGAGAGAAAGAGAAAGGGAAAGAGAGGGAGAGAGAGAGAACGGGAAGGACTAAAAAAAGGAGAACAAGCAGCTCTTGCACGTCTTTCGCACGATTCTTATGATAAGTAACGATTTTGGTTTCCTACTGGGACATGCTTGAAAGTGAATTTATTTTTACCATAACTCATACACATAGTATCGAATCCTACTTTACATAAATAAGCTAAAGACGCTAAAGTAAGTGATGAAAGTGTTTGTACATATGCACTCACCTATATATAGACGTATACTCTCTAAACAAACTATATATTTAAATTTGCTCGAATTTGCAAAGTTTCGATATCAAATGTTTAAAATGGTTGATAATAATTTTCTAAATATAATTATTATTTTATAAATTCATTGAGACGTGAATATTCTATGAAATTGGTTTTAGTAATGTGACGTATTTTGTACTGTGATTTTGATTTACTTACTCTTTCTCTTTGCGTTCGTTAGTTTAACACCCACGCATTTAAGTAGGAAATTGATTTTTGCACGGCAACCCTAAGCGATACCACTATCTCTTTCTGGCTTGTTTTGTTGTTTTATTATTGCGAAAACTTCATGCTCTCTCTTAAGTTAACGGTAAACGTGTTGGAGATTTACATGGTTAGAGGGTGTAAATGTCACTGCGTATATATATACATAAGACTATGATGAGCCACTCTCACAGTGCATGCCTGTATGAGTTTGTTTGTATGTGTATGTATATGTATGTATTAATATATGAGTGAATAAATGTGATTTTGTTTGGTTTTGCTCTGCCACACAAACTCAAAATTCAATGCCGCCGCTTAACGTGCTCCGGCAGGTCCTTCAGTCGTTATCAGACAAGCGAGTTCATCAGTCGTTGCGTTCCTTAGCCGTGCAGTAGCCTAGTTCAGTAAAATATTCTTCTAATTGTATTATTGTTGTATTTAAAGCAAATATTAAAGTAAAGTAAAAGAAAACGCAATTTGAAAAATTAAGAATAAAGCAAAAAAAAAAAAAAAACAACAAAATTTTTTTTCTCTCTCTAGTAGTGAATCGTCAGCAAGTTAAAGCAACCGATCCACACTATCAGCAGCCTATCAATCAATTCAATCTACAACCGATACTAAAAATTTTTTAGCGCATAAACCGAATCAATTTTCAGAATTAAAGAAATTAATAAAAAAGAAAAAAAATAAATAAATTTAAATAAAAATCGCGTTTAAGTGCAATCACTTTAGCAGAGCTTTAGTAGAGAATTTCAAGAGCTTCTTAAAGTAGTTGTGAATCAATTTTCGGCGACCTTTTTTTCGTAAAAAGAACAAACGAACACCAAGAATAACAACCCTGACTAAATTCCAAACTACAAATCGAGTGAGCATAAAAGATTTAAGAAGCGATCACTTATTTGTCGTAATGCACGAGAATTGCTAGAGATTACAAAAAAAAAAAAGAGAAAAAAAGAAACAATAAACAAACAGCTACGGCGACAACATCGAAAGCGATTTCAAAACAAGGGATTCAAAAATTTCATTATACTATTAAAGCTTAACTCATCCAAAAAAAAAAAAAACTTAAAACTGCGAAGTCTACATTCGTTTAGATCTAATAACAGCTAAGAAGCTTTAACGTTGTTAACGTAAACGAGCAAACGACGTTGAAAGTGTGTGTGCAGGTGTGTTTTTCTTTGCTTACCGTGTTTTAGAAAAGCCTACAAAATTTCTCACTTTGGAGTAAATCTGTTCTACGTTAAGCAGCCAGCGGAGATTTTTCCACCGCCCACGCAAACCATTAAAGCCATTAGTCCGCCAGTACCCCAGCCCGCCACTATACCCACGAAGAAACTTGTCGTAAGTATAAAAAACGTTCCCTCTCTCAACTACTTTCTTTTAGTATTTTCTAATTTCTTAGGAATAAAAAAATTTGTTAAAACATTAACATTGAATTTCAATTTTCTACCCATTCAAGGTTTTTTTTATTATAATTCAATGAAGTTTTTTTTTTTTTTAATTTTTTTTCTTTTCTGAAATTTGCAAGAAAAGTAAATCAAGCTTTTTTAATGTATTTTTCTTAATTTCTTAAATTTTTTATACGGCCTTTACGTAAGTTTAAATTCATGTATTTCCTGATGTTTGTGCGGGAGCAGTTGAAATGACGTCAAATATAACTTTAAATTGTAATCCGCTTCTAATTGATTCTAAATATTCCTTTGTCGTTGTGTTAATCAAACTCATCTTCTAGTTTACTCAGGTCTTTTGGACTTTGCACTATGTTGTCGCCTATTTTCTGTTGCATTAGTTTGCTCTCTTTGTAAAAACCCCTGCCTTTCAAAAATGTCTAAATAGAGTTATAGTCAGTTAGAAGTATACGTTAAAAATTTTTTTAAATTCTTGTAAAAAATTTTTCATCATCCTTGAAAGTTAATTAAAGGTAAAACTTTTCTATAAAAGAATTTTTAAAATAGTTACGGAGAGGTAGAAGAGAGAGAGAGAGAGAGAGAGAGAAAGCGAAAGAGAAGAAGAAGAAGGTAGAGAAGGAAACACATATATTTTAGTTAACTAGATATAAAAGCCAGTTCCTGATCGTAATTTATATATCGCTCAACCAAAATTGAAATTTAAGAATCACTTCATACGAGCGCATTAAATCCTTATAGTTAACCGTGTGTTTTACGGTTATAATGTAAGAGTTTAAAGGTTTTAAAAAGATTTAAATTTTTATTTAATATTTGTGAACATAAGCTTATCGTCGTGAAGGTTAATTATTTGGAAATGTGGAAATTTCGTTATCAATTGAATTTTAAGTAAACGCAAATGTAGATTTTTATGCAAAGTATGAAACTAATAGGTCATTTTGATCGTTTCATTTTTACGCTTGTACAATTTTTTGATGATATTAAATCGTCGGTTTTGTGTTCTAATAATTTATTGTTGATTTTTATAAAATGTTTTTAATATTCTAAAGGTGCAGGGGCAGGGAATTGGAAGTGTAGAGACTATTTCGGAATATTTTAATCATAAGTAGATTGATAAAATCGTACCCACTCAGTCTTCGTTTGTGATGGATATAAAAAAGAAAATAAGAAATTTTATGTAAATCTAACGGGTTGTTTCCGATTGCAGACCCGCTGCACTACTTTCTAAAGAAAATGCATTTTTTTTTCGTAAGTTCTTCATGGTAAGGTAATGTAACAAGAAAGATTCTTTTTTTTTTTTTGATTTCCAAACAAGAAAGCCTTGTCCGCATTACAAAGACGTCGTAATGAAGTAAAATTAAAATATATTTACTATATACAAGCAAATTTCGAGATTTATCTCTAGCTCTAGGCCATACTTTTATTTGTGCATGAAATCGTCCGGTGTAAACGTGATTATACCAAAATAAATTCATTATGAAGAGACAAACTTGAAGAAATGAATTTTTATATTCTACATGGAACGTCTTTTTCTATTAATCTATTAATAAAAAAGCAAATCAACGCTTATGTTACACCTGTTTAACAAAATCATTCTCCTATCTGTACTTGTAAGATAAGAAAATGTATCATGCCACACATGACTATGTATTAATTATACATAAATTTCAAAAGTGGACATTGTTGTCAATTTTGTGATAGCAAACCGTAAGCATTCATATTTTTCTTATAATGGCTTGCTATCTCCTCTTTAATAAATGCGAAAGCAAATCCTATTACGAAAAAAAGAAAATAATATAAATTTATTTATTTCCTTATGGCTTAGAGTATTTTATACCCACTTTGACAAAAAAAAAGAAGAAAAACGGACGTAGACTTGTTAAAGTTTCGAAGAGATCTATTAGAAACACGAAAGTTCAAGAGGAACAAACAAATTTTACCTTTTTAGAATGAATCAAAGTTATTCAGATATTCGACAAGGATATAAATACAGAAAATTATAAATAATTCCCCCGAAATAGATGGACAATTAAACAGATTAAGTTAATTTCATATATTAATAAAAAATAATAACGTATTTCTGTAAATTTTATAATTTTTAAATTTATTTTTTTTTAAATATAATTTACTTTCTAGTCATTTTTTTTCTTTATAGAATTAATTTACAATCTATCAAAAAGATAAAAAGTAAATGTTATAGGAAGAAAGATGAGAATACTAGCAAAAGTTATTGAGTTATTATTTTATAAAAATATATATATAATGTATTAATAAATTAAAATAGACTTTACATATGATCTAAGAAGATACATCAAATAATTAATGAAAAAGTATAAACTAATTATTAAATGGAAGATTCAATCTTCTTATCTAATTCTTATCTAATCCAGAAGATATATTGCCAAAGGATTTCCATGATGCCTCAATCTGACAAGACATAATAAATTTGAATTTGTTGGATTTGATTTTCAACAAGGGGAATAATCAGGTCGTTGCAAATAATTTTATTGCAAAGAAACGATGGGTTTTTGAAAATAAGCCGAAAAGTCTTATATTGATATTTTTGGAGCATTTTAAGTATTAGATTTACTGGCACTTCTCGATAATTGTATGCGATAGGTCAAAATCATTTGGAGAATACTCTTGTCTAACATGCAAATATTTTTTAGATTGGACGAATGGGCTAATAGGGTCTTCTTGTTTTTAAATTAAGTTGCTGGCGTTTAGGTTTTAAAAGGAAATAATTTTTTTTTTTAATATGTAAAAATCACTACCCTCATATGATGAGCGAAATAAGGGACCAATCTAGAAGATATAGAGACTCAATCAATTGAAAATATTCTTGCATTTTATGGTTATCCAAGGGTTATGCATTTTGTGGTTCCAAAAGTAAATGCAGCATAATATGCTATAAGATAGGCGCAAATGGGGTGCACTCTCTCTAATGCTTAAACAACACCAGTATATTAGAGTGTGCGGTTCGATGACGTGTGTACCTTGAAAAATCTTTGCAGATACCGTTCTTTTAAACTTCTTCATAGTTTTGCTTATAGTGCACTCAGATGAACGATTATGTCGACCATAATCTGCTTCAAATGTACGAAACTTACCTATTACAGAATCAGCTTTTTTGTAGTAAGTTTTTATTTGGGGGTTATTAAACCATTCATATTGTAAAATGACAAACGTTACATTAGAATTTCGGTGCCGTATATGACTGTTATATTTTATATATCTTACTGTGAAACAAGATTCCTAAATCCGCACCACAAAATGGATAAACCTACATAAGCGTTGTAGAGTTTTTATTAGGTATTTTTGGTATAATGACTAAGCAAATCACAACCTTAAATGATTTTTTAAAAAGAAATTTCTTTGTTTTCCCGGACAAATTTTTTTTACAGAAGCATAAATACCGCTATATTGAAATATCACTAAATCAATTGTACCAGTTGTTTGTCGGCAAAGTTAAGGAATGACATTTTTAGGTTAAGTTGCATCTAAACTAAGCTAATTAATCTAAGTGAATATTAGCGTTTCGTAAGCCTGCATTGTGGTATTTTGCTTTTCGGATATTGTATAGCGTTTATCTTTCATTAGCTCTCCAGATTCAGTAGTACTTTTGCGCAATTTAAAAATGAAATGCAACGTTTTGTGGGCATATAATCAGACTCTTTGAAATTCCTCCCAAAGATAAAAAACAATACTTGTATTTGTGAAAAACTATAAGACAGCGCTTCGACTTGGATCTGCCAGCTATATTATCCAGTAAGATGTTTTGCTTGTTACTCTTTGTTTAAAAGAACCTTTAAAATGTGTTCACACATATGTGATATGTCTCGATTTTTATTTAGATTTAAGTTTTGATCGTTTTTTTTTATTGCATATATTTTGATTTTTGATACTCTGCTTAAATTGCCGTATCTACCATTTGTAGATGAGACGTATGCACCAAAGATGCCTTAATGCACATAATATATTATTGAACAATTATAGATTGTAAGTTGATTTTTCTCTATTCTTTCTCTCCTCTGTCGGTTATTATTCGTACCATAAAAGGGTGAGGCTTTACTAAAATTTTCATTCTATTTTTAAGACTTAGAAATAGGATCTATAACCTGGTAAATAAATAAATGTATTATTGATCATCGAAATATTTAGAATTAATTTTCGTCCATTCGCTTTTTTTTTGTTTGTTTGTTTGTCACATCTTTCATGATCAAGAACTCTAAGACAATCTAGTCTGGTTTAGAGATTAAATTTATAAACTGATCTCTATACTAATAATATTCAAAATAATTTTGAAATATGGTGGCGATTTCAAAAAAATGTTAGACATTTGCACTTATAATTAAGCAAATATAGCAGATATCGAAATATGAAATTACATGCCATTATATATAAAATTTATAAGTATATAGCTATATATACTGACATGATCGTTATTTAAAAAGAAGATAAAGCGATTATTATACGTTTACTCTAAGTGGAATGCACTTACTTCTAATTCATATTAATTTTTTTATTTTCTAAATAAATATCAATTTTTGAATAATCAATTTGGTCCCAGACTTTGTTGAAAACTAAATTATTCTATTGCGGTATAAGTAAATGAGTGGTTCACGCATAGAACAAATATTAATAGCACTGTAAAGAAATGTATTTAGATTTGGTCAACTCTTCTGGCCAATAGACGCAATAGCATATTTTGTTTTTAGGAGAGTTTTCTTTTGAATTAACATTTGAGTTGGAAATCGTTGCTTTTCGTTAGTTGAAATATTTATTTTGGCAAAAAACTAAAATTAATTCAAAAGCAATTCCGAATTACATCAGTTTTTGATAATCAAAGACCATACATTTTCAAATTAATTTTGTTCATAATCGATTGTAATATGTAAGTGTAAGTGCGAATCTTGTGTAGAAATTGAAAAAGAAAAATATCTGTTATGTGACTATATCCTGTGTTCCCGTTGAATTAGGCATAAAGTAACAGTGGCTTAGATGCGAAAAGAACGTAAAAAGTAGTCGAGGGAAATTTCAAAAAAAATAAATTATCGTACCATCATATCACCATAGTTAGCGGATCGTAGATTCATTCGTACGAATCCGAAAATAAATGGCAATTAGTTTTTATAGTCGTTCGCCTTCGCAATATTTCGTATAAGTAAATGCTGTAAATATCTTCGAAAGCATTATCTATATCGTCGTAATAATCTTAAAGGAAAGTAATCTGCAGATAGAATTAGTAATACGTTAGTTGTTCGACGAAAGTTCTCTTCTAAAATAAGAGAAAACAAAGCTCAGAAACGTAACATTAGCCGTCCT
Organism: Glossina brevipalpis; assembly: GCA_000671755.1. Classification (NCBI taxonomy): domain Eukaryota; kingdom Metazoa; phylum Arthropoda; class Insecta; order Diptera; family Glossinidae; genus Glossina; species Glossina brevipalpis. Next base: position 1,465,164 of record KK351033.1, read on the forward strand.
GGAAAAATGTACTTTGACGTCCCCACTCAAAACACCAACACACACCAACCACCATGGAGTCTTGCCGATCGATTTCTGTTTGAGCTGCAAGATTTTATACAATCAATTATTACAAAAATTTGCTATGAAAAGGTAGACTCTGCGTAAGGAAAATTCATTAAAAAGTATTATCTGAAACGTAGTAGAAATGTAGAAGTTTCTAATGATAAAAATTCGTATTTTAGACACAAATACTTTGAGATTTCACTGTCGGTATTAAGATAATCATAACTTTTCCTAAATATTTATGTAAGATTTCGTGGTACACGCATGGGCTGCCCTAAAGTTTTGACTAACGTAGAGCATTTTAGAATTTTTGTTAGTGTTTTAAATTACTACAAACCCATGTATTTATTCTAAGTCACTTAAAGTCGAACGCAATATCTCAAATGATCGTTGGATCTGTTGGTAAAAGCCTCACTTATTTACTTAGATTTATATTAAACTCTCTTGGAGCATTTCACTGATACGTCTATATCAAATTCAGTTCAAAAATATGATATTAATTGAATTTCGATTCATAAAACTAATAGTTGAGTTCTTGCTTCTTGATGGTAGCTCAATCTTCTAGAACAATTGTTTTACGTTTCATAGTAAATATTTATGTACGATTTGGTTTTTATTAAGCTCTTTTTTATATAAAATCTTTTGCCAATTTTTTTCTTTTGCTGTTTTTCCCTTATAGTTCTCTCTTATAATATATTTACACATCTACATATATTTTCATTAAGTTGAAATTAAAATAAATTTTGAAACTTATATTGCTTTTCTAACAGAGAAGACAAAAAATAAGAATAGAAGAGAAATTTTTTTATTTTTTTTTTTATTTTAAGAACGACCCCAAAAAGTAAAGTTGTCAAAATATTCCCTTGTAAGTTTGTGCACACTTATACAACACACATACAAGCGTAAGTATATAGAGGTAGGAAATCTTTGCTTAACTTGGGCACACATGCTAATATATGCAGATTCGGAAGCTTTACATACAACCATGCTCAGATGTATACATACAGACAGATGTACACATATTTCATTTCATATATAGCATATTTGGCGTATAGTTGGGTTTAAATTAAATTTATTTTCTTTGTATGTTTCCTTTGTGTGCTATAGCTTTACGATAGAAAAACTACGGGCCACATCTCTGCAATCTATGTATAAATATATGTGTTTACAGTTACTGTATGGGTTGTTTTTACACCTTTCCGTATGTATGCTGTTTTGCTTCCCCGAATAACAACACCTGTGACTTTTTTTTTTTTTGTTTTTGTTTTGGTAGTTATGTGTGCGTGCCTGAAGAAGCTAAAGTATTTGTCCAGTGGTTTCAACACTTTGCGGAATTTACACAAATATTGAAAAAAGTAACAAAGCAGAAAAAAGAAGAAAAACTAAAAACAACAAAAATGAAAGTAATGGCAGAGAAAAGTGGCCAAGGTTTTCTACATACCTACAAAAGAATGAAATTTTGTAAAAACAAAAAGCGAAAAAATTCTCTAACAGATGCGCTTTTGTGTGTATGAATGCGTGTGTGCATGCTGAAATGAATGGCTAAAGGAGAAGATACAGGAAAATTTTTACACATTCACGCACACAATTTATTGAAGTACATGTATGTAAATTACATAACATATATAATGTGAGATAGTGTTTACCTTAAAAACTAAATAAAGTTGTGTCAACATTTAATGAGTTCACTTGTCGGAATTAGGAAAAGAAAGAATGAAAGAAAAGAAAATAAAATAAAATTTCAATATATAAGCAGCTACATAAATAGAGATAGAATGCGGGCGTTTTTTACTGTTAACCTTAAATAATAAAATCTTTAGTGCGTAATTGGGCTATAGTATGAGTTTAAAATGAAAAGAATGCTTGCCTAAGAACATCTTTAAAAAGCTTTGTTTTCTAAAGCCTCCTCTTTTAGTAGCAGATGAATAAATGAATTTAGCATTAAGTTTTACGAATATATAGGTTTCTTTGCAATGAAACAAATAAGAAGTTTTGATCTTTCTTCAAGTAAATCATGAATATCGATTATCTCACGTAAATGTATTAAAGTTTTATAGCTTCTATATTAAACGAATATAATTATCAAGTTTTGATTCTTCCGGATAGTAGTAAATACAAAAAGATATACGTATCGTATGTTATGAAAGGTCACTCAAAAAGTTCGCAACATAACATGTAGATGTCATCACTATTGATAACTCCATATGATTTTTAGAGAGCATTGTCAACCCTTCAACATACTGGCATTCCTCGGGTGCTGTCAACTCGGCTGATAGGAGATTTGACTCTGGAGTGGAGTGATGTGTCCGTGTTTCATCCTTTGCTACAATAACATGAAAAAATCCTTCTATTCCACCTAAACAGTTTCAAGCACCGTTTTAAAATATTAATACGTTGTTTATTTTTTTGGAAGAAATGAACAAAACGCGACACACACCTTGGAAAGAACTTTTTCATGGACAAATATTCATGTAAAATAGTAAATTTAGTGCCTTTTGATATCATTAACGTGTCAGCTATCTCATGCAACTTCATTTTTCAGTCCTCCAAAAATATCTGGTGCCACTAGAGCGTTCAGCATCTTTCGTGTCCGTAGTAACTCGTTTAAAGTCAGGAAACCACCGCCAAAATGTTTTCAACGAAGAAGAGTTGCCATAACACCTTTAGTGTCTGCAATTCAGCTAAATATAGATATGCGAAGTTGCAGCTTATTATCGTAATACTACCAGAAAATGACTGAGATCGGACAATTGAATACTGTGCGGCATAACCTCCCAGTGTATACATATTTATTACATCTTCTGTTAATTTTTTTAAACTTACGGCTGACTTTCAGGATCTACAAGAACAGGTCGGTTGCAAGGTTTTTACCAATCGTTCGTTCAACTGCCTATTTGAAATATTAAAGTGGCTTATAATTGTGTGCGTAACTGCTTATAGCCTATAGTTTATTAACAGAGGTTTGTGAAACAAACTGACGTGAATTAATTTACAATTCGATGAGAAACAATTTGGTTTGATGTACACCACATCTCCTGATTGTTCAGCCGGCTGCTTGCTAAAATAATACTTAGTGCTCAGACTGAGGTTAGTTGCTGAATACTTTAAGAATAAGAAGAAGAAGAATGTTAAAGAAAATAAATTTGTACGTTAGAGAAGAAATTTATTGAAAGCATTGCCAGTGCTATGCTAGATAATAGAGTGACATACTTGGAATTATTTTAATATCCAATGTTTATGTATTACTATGATAAGTGCATATAGCCAAACACTAACAGAAAATATAAAAAGATAATTGCTAACCGTTAAAATGTTTCATTTGATAGAATACTTTTAGGTCGAAATTTGAACTAAATATCAAAATTTTATGAATGGACAGAAAGCATCTATTATACAAGAAAATAATAATTTTAGTTTAACGAGGAAATAAAATCGTATGAAACAAACGACTCGTTACCGTCATTTTACAATAACTTGAGGTATATTTTTCTAGCTATTGCAAAGGAACCAACTTACACAATAGCTTTGCCAATTGCTAACCTATTAGCTGATAAACGTGAGGCGTCTTATATTTTTATATCAGTTAAGCTTCTTAGGTAAGTCGGTTTTAAGCCGCTCTTTCAGACTCAGAGCAATTATCTGTAAACAGTTTTTAAAGAAAGAGAACATCTTTGAATTGTCTTTCGCTTCTAATAGCAGACTTAAGGACAATTTTCAATTTCAAACCACCATAAGAATTTCCCACATAAAGGATAAGTTGAACGACAATAATTTTACCAGAAAAACAAAACAAACCAAAAGAAAGACAAATCTATTGATTATTCTCTTGCATACACAAATTACTAACATATACGTATACACACAAGTTCAGTGGTTGTAGGCTTTCCTAGTTTACATTTGTATTTGTAGATAACGATTATTTTTTATGCACACACTAACACGCATAGATATACACATCCATACATAAATATATAAATACATGCATGCACACACACACACATGTATATATATATATATATATATATATATA